>CAUYLG010055645.1:0-75296 GCA_963573385.1 Cacajao melanocephalus
CCCTTGTCTCTTTTGATCTTTGTTGGTTTAAAGTCTATTTTATCAGAGACTAGGATTGCAACCTCTGCTTTTTTTTTTTTTTTACTCTCCATTTGCTTGGTAAATCTTCCTCCATCCCTTTATTTTGAGTCTATGTGTGTCATTGCACATGAGATGGGTCTCTTGAACACAGCACACCAATGAGTCTTGACTTTTTATCCAATTTGCCAGTCTGTGTCTTTTGATTGGGCCATTTAGGCCATTTACACTTAAGGTTAATATTGTTTTGTGTGAATTTGATCCTGCCATTTTGTTACTGGTGGTTTTTTTGCTCATTAGTTTACATGGCTTCTTCATTGCATTGTTGGTCTCTACCATTTGGCACATTTTTTAGTGGCTGGTAATGGTTTTTCCTTTTCATGTTTAGTGCTTCCTTTAGAAGCTCCTGTAAGGCAGGTCTGGTGGTGATGAAGTGTCTCAGTAGTTGCTTGTTTGTAAAGGATTTTATTTCTCCTTCACTTATGAAGCTTAGTTTGGCTGGATATGATATTATAGGTTGAAGGTTATTTTCTTTAAGGATGTTGAATATTGGCCCCCATTCTCTTCAGCTTGTAGGGTTTCTGCTAAGAGGTCTGCTGTGACTCTGATGAACTTCCCTTTGTGGGTGACCTGACCTTTCTTTCTGGCTCCCTTTAGCATTTTTCCTTCATTTCAACCCAGGTGAGTCTGACGATTAGGTGCCTTGGGGTTGCTCTTCTTGAGGAGTATATTTGTGGTGTTCTCTGTATTTCCTGTATTTGAATGTTGGCCTGCCTTGCTAGAATGGGGAAGTTCTCCTGGATAATATCCAGAAGAGTGTTTTCTAGCTTGGATTCATTCTCTCCATCACATTGAGGTACACCAATCAAGAGTAGATTAGATCTTTTCACAAAATACTGTATTTCTTGGAGGCTTTGTTCATTGATTTTTACTCTTTTTTTCTCTAGTCTTGCCTTTTCATTTTATTTCATTGAGTTGATCTTCAATCTCTGATATCCCTTCTGCTGCTTGATCGATTCAGCTATTAAAATTGTGTATGCTTTGTAAAGTTCTCATGCTGTGTTTTTAAGCCCCATTAACTCATTTATGTTCTTCTCTAAGCTGTTTATTCTAGATAGCATTTCATCTAACCTTTTTTCAAGGATTTTTTGTTTCCTTGCATTGGGTTAGACCATGTTCCTTTAGTTCAGAGAAGTTTGTTATTACCCACCTTCTGAAGTCTGCTTCTGTCAATTCATCAAATTCATTCTCCATCCTGTTTTGTTCCCTTGCTGGTGAGGAGTTGTGATCCCTCGTAGGAGGAGAGGTGTTCTGGTCTTTGATGGTTTCATTCTTTTGTGCTGGTTTCTTCCCATCTTCATATATTTATCTAGCTTTGATTTCAGGGAGCCACTTGATGATGCAGTTTGTCCTTTATCTGCCTATAGAGGCACTGCCGACCTGCCACAGACTCAGTCCGGCTGCTGAGTAGGCTTCCTATGTTTTTTGTTTATACAGTGATAGTAGGCCCACCTCTATAATGGCAGATGCCCTTCGCCCCACCGAGCTGTTCTTTCTGGGTCGAGCTCGAACTGAAATGCTGGCTGCAAAACCCTCAAGCGAGAGGGCTTCATCCTGCTGGGCTTTGTTGGGGGAGGGACCCACCTCGCTTATTGCCTGTCTCCCTGATTTTAGCACCCCCTCTCTCCAGGGGGCCAGTAGCTCCATTCCACAGGCTTTCCCGGCCAGTCAATGCATCTGCCTAGATCTGTGCCGACAATCTGTGGCACTGGCTGGGGCTACTATTCAACTCTGAGCAGGTAACTCCGGCACTTTTCAGCTGGTGAAGATCTTCTGGTCTGTGGGTTGTAGAGGCTTTGGGAGAAGCTCAGTATCTGGATTGGTGTGCTGGAGTGGGGAGTCCCCTGATCCTCCTGTCAGATGCATATCCTGGGTGGAGCAGCGCCCCATCCCACTTTGGTTTGTCCTCTTTGGGCTATGCCCACTGCTCAACAAGTCTCTTTGAAATGAACCTGCAGCTCATTTGGAGATGTGGAGATTACTCATTTTCTTCATCTCTCTCACTGGGAGCTGCACACTGGAGCTGTTTCTATTTGGCCATCTTGACGGAACTCCTCTAAAATTATTCTAACTTTATTTTTTTAAAGGATTAATTTGCATTTAGTTTTAAATGCTAATAATCAACTTTTTGATTGTGGCTTAAAAACAGTTTTAGAAAATACTACTTAAAATATACATCCAAACCGGAAAATAATTTTTAAAATTATACCTTGTGTCCTGATTTTTGTCCTGCTTTGGAAAATCTTCACCGTATCCTTTTAAGTTGGAGAAGAAGTTAACAGAAGTCAAGTTTTTACCTTTAAAAATTCTCCTAAAATAACATAAAAGAAGATGAAAGTTACATTTTATTTCCTATTTGTCTGCACCATTTGAAGAAACATGTATATATGGGATGCTTATATTACTGTCTGATGTTTGCCAATTGCTGCAATTTCCAATAAAAACATTTAGGCATTATTGTTAGTTCCTGAATTTCTAATTTGACTTCTATGAACTCAATGAGCAATAATGTTTAATGAATACCTATAATAGGTAAAATGTTTGCTAGGTTTTGTGAGAGTCCAAATATATATAGGTAATGTCACTGCCTTTAAGTTGCTATTAAAAGTTAAATCAAAATTAAAATATTGTGTTATAAAACTCAAGAATCAATATAAATACTCTGATATCTTAATGTAGAAATTGACTCTAAATTATTCTGATTTTAATAGACTAGACTTTTCCCTAACGTTTGATTTTAGCCTTAAAACATAATAAGAAGTATAGAAGTAAAAAAAAAAATCCTTCCCTACACATCTTTTGGACATCAGTGATTCTCCACATTTTGCTGGACTAAAGATGGATTAAAAGATTTTCTCTAAGTGCTTTGATTTGATGTAACATCATTGATTATTTCCTTCCTGACATTACTTTGTGAAATTAGACTGGGACACACTTTTCCCTGAAGAGCTCTACATCCACAAATGTTTCCGATTACATGAAAGCCTTCAGCGTGTGAAGGGTCATCATGCAGAGAAGAGTATCTGACTTTTCCCTATTGCCATGAATGACAGGATAAGATAATATGAGTTTAAATTGAAAGAGAAGAAGGGATTTGGCTTACCTATGGGGAAGATTTTATTATTTAAACCTTTCTATCTTAGAGTAGCATGAACCTCCTGTAGTTAATAAGAGCTAAGAGCTACATGGAACTTACTATGTGTTAGGAATTGCCTTAAGCCTCTTACCTACGTTAACTCATTGACTCTTTGCAATAGTCCCTTTTTATCCATGGGAGATGTGTTCCAAGCCTACCAGTGGATGCCTGAGACTGCAGATAGTACTGCACTCTATATATGCTATATTTTTTTCTATACATACATACCTGTGATAATGTTTAATTTATAAATTAGGCATAAAGAGACAATAACAACAGTGATTAATAAACAAATATAACAATATACTATAATAAAAGTTATGTAAATGTGGTCTTTCTCTTTCTCTGTCAAAATATCTGGTTGCACTGCACTCACTCTTCTTCACCTGTGATCTGTTGATCTGATAACCCAGATAGCTACTGAGTGACTAATGGGCAGGTAATAGTGTGCAGTGTGGCTAGCCTGCCACTGCACAAATGAATGATTCATGTCCTAGGTGGGACAGAGCAGGAGGGTGTGAGATTTCATCACACTACTAAATATGGCATGCAATTTAAAACATATGAATTGTTGCTTCTGGAATTTTCCATTTAATATTTTTGGATTGTGGTTGATGTCAGGTAACTGAAATTGCAGAAAGTGAAATGGTTGGTAATTGATATTACCGTATTACCATTATCCTGACTTGCAGATAAAGAAGCTGAAGCATTGAGAGGTTAAGCCCTAAAACTTGCTGTTAGTGAATGGAAGAGTTAGGATTACAAACCAAGGCAAGAAAAGGGAAAAGGAAGAATTTCCATGCTCTTAACCACTGCATTTCTGGCACTTAACCCTGTGCTGCCTTGGTGCCTCACTTACCCAAGTGTCTTTCATGCTTAACTTTTCTTATTGTTCCTACAGAGTTCATGTTCTCATTCTTGCTTATTGGCACTGCTTCTCCAACTCCTAGATGCTGAATCATGTAGTTTTAAATAACTATCCCAGAGTATTTTAGAAGTATTACCCATTTAATGTTTTCTGGGGAGGTACATGCTGGGGAGAGTTCACCTCTACTGCTTTCTAATAAAGTAGTTCATACATTTCACATGGTTACCTAGCAGCAACATTTTCCAGTGACGTTTTATGTTTCTTTCTCATCATATTCATAAACACTTGCCTATTCGTTAGAGAACTAGTCAATTAAAAAGTATTTCAAGAAAGGTTTGGAAATAAAAATCTCTAACAAATAATATAAGAAGACACATGGTTATGTTTAAGTTCTCTATAAAAGAAATGATCTATTCTTTTTCTGCAAAGATTCTAAAATCTCATATTACAGTTGACCCTGGAACAATGTTGGGGGTAGGGGTAATAAACCCCTCACAGTCGAAAATCCACATGTAATTTTTAACTCCCCCAAAACTTAAGTACTAATAGTCTACTGTTTACCAGAAGCGTTACCAAAAACATAAACAATTGGTAACACACATTTTTCATGTTATGTGTATTATATACTGTATTCTTACAATAAAGTAAGCTAGAGAATGGGAAATATTACTAAGAAAACCATAAGAAAGAGAAAATATGTTTACTATTTATTAAGTGGAAGTGGGTCATTATAAAAGTCTTTATGCTTGTCTTCATGTTGAGTAGGCTGAGGAGGAGGTAGAAGACGGGCTGGTCTTGCTGTCTCAAGGGTAGCAGAGGCAGAAGAGGTGGAGGAGGAGGAAAGGGAAGGCAGGAGAGGCAGGCACACTCAATATAACTTTTTGAAAAAAGTCAACATATAATTGGATCCATGTTTCAGAACCATACTTTTCAAGGGTCAACTTTGTATAATACTGAAAGCTTAGATAATCTTGGTTAACTAAACTTAGTTTCTCATTGATTAGCTAAAGATTATGGTGCAGTCTCTCAATATGGATCCTCATTTCCTTCTATGATGAGTTGTGCTTTGCTCAATTTTCCCTGCTTCCATCTGCTACTGGGCTATGATCTCATCAGGTTTCCAAGCCCAGCTGAAGGGGTCTTCTAATGACCCTTATTTTGATAGCATCTAACAGCATGGAAATGATGATGGTGGTGAATTATAGCCACTTTGCATAAAGTAATCTTTGATACAGCATTTCTTCTTGTTTTGATGTGATAGGTAACATCTAAAACTGTCTTTTCTTTCTAATGAGTTCTATTCTCACTCTATGGGTGTCTTCGTCCTACACAAAAGTGGAATATAAAGAACCTTAGTGCAAGATTATGTGGCCAGGTAAAGCTTTAAATAGTTTCAAGTAACTCTGGGTAAAGCACAGCACACTGAGAAAACATTAATTTTTTAATGTTCTCTATACAGAATTTCTCAATGAATGATCCTCTGCCACCTTCATCAGAACATTAAAGGTGGTTTATAAAAATGAAGGTGTTGGTCTCTAACTTTATTCAGTCAAAACATCTAAGCACTGTGGATTGAAACTTGCACTTTAAATAAGCATCACAAGCTGGGTGTGGTGGCTCACACCTGTAATCCCAGCATTTTGGGAGGCTGGGGCAGGTGGATCACGTGAGGTCAGGAGTTTGAGACCAGCCTGGCCAATATGGCAAACCCCATCTTTACTAAAAATGAAAAAAAAAAAAAAAAAAAAAAAACAAGCAAACAAACAAAAATTGAAACACCACCACCAAAAATCAACTAGCCAGGTGTGGTGGCAGGTGCCTGTAGTCCCAGCTACTCGGGAGGTTGAGGCAGGAGAATTGCCTGAGCCCGAGAGGTGGAGGTTGCAGTGAGCCGAGATCATAACATTGCATTCAAACAAACAAGTAAATAAATAAATAAGCATCACAGGCCAATCTTACCTGCGTTTGGGAACTGATGTTTTGTTTAGAAAATACTTACCTACAGAAGCAGTGATACCACGGAGGAATTGTGGACAAGTGCATCCTTCAGACACTTTCTTTAAAAATGAGTTTATGCTTTAAGTTGCTATGGTTTATTTAAGGTGCAGAAATTATACTAATACAGCCACCCATGGATCCACCGATGGATAGGTGGCCTGCATAAAGTAAACATGTAAGGGATGAACATAAAAGTATGCCATCTGCTACTGAGATGACCTGCTACAAAATTCAGCCCAATTGGAGTGTTTCATTATGGGTGATTTCATCAAGGTGAGAATGCCCCAATAAGAAGTCAATTCCTAGTTTGAAATATCCTGGCTAAAAATTGGCACCTGCTCTGGTTCTTCATAGAGCTCAGGGCAATCCTAGTCCTGGAGGTAACGCACTTTTGTTGTTGCTGTTCTTTTTTCTTCAACTTTTATTTTAAGTTCTGGAGTACATGTACAAAATGTGCAGGTTTGTTACATAGGTAAACATATGCCATGGTGGTTTGTTCACCTAGGTATTAAGCCCAGCATCTTTTTGCTGTTCTTCCTGATGCTCTCCCTCCTCCAATCCCCCCAGCCCCCTGCCATGGGCCCCAGTGTGTGTTGTTCTTTCCCATGTGTCCATGTGTTCTCATCGTTCAGCTGTCACTTATAAATGAGAACATGCGGTGTGTGGTTTTCTGTTCCTGTGTTAGTTTGCTAAGGATAACACCTTCCATCTCCATCCATGTCCTTGCAAGGGACATGATCTCATTTCCTTTTATGGCTGCATAGTATTCCATGGGGTATACGTACCACATTCTCTTTATCCAGTCTATCATTTATGAGTATTTGGGTTGATTCCATGCGTTAGTTATTGTGAATAGTACTGCAATGAACACGTAAGTGCATGTATCTTTATAACAGAATGATTTATATTCATTTTGGGCATATATTCAGTCATGGGATTGCTGGTTCAAATGGTATTCTGCCTCTAGATCTTTGAGGAATCGCCACACTATCTTCCACAATGGTTGAATTAATTTACATCCCCACAAACAGTGTAAAAGCATTACCTTTTCTCCACAACCTTGCCAGTATCTGTTATTTCTTAACTTTTTAACAATTGCCATTCTTACTGGTGTGAGATGGTATCTTGTCGTGGTTTTGTTTTGAGTGATGAAACTTTGAACAGGAGTCAAACCGCTGAGATGGTTCTCATCCTTTACTTTCCAATGCATCCTTCCAATAAGCTGCTACTATCTCATTAGGCTTGTTTTTCCCTTGGAACTTCAGAGAGCTCAACAAAGAATTGTATAAAAACTAATTTAATAGTTTGCTATTCAGGACCAGCAAAAGGAAAGAGACCATCAGTAATAGAAACAAAGCTATTTCCATTTTATAAAAACATCTAAGTCTCCAATGACCAGTTATGTTTATTTCTGCTCTCTTTTAATAGTAACAGCAAAAATTACAAAACCAGAATTCTAATTTGTGTGAAAAAATAGTCTTGAAACTCAACACTTAGATATCATGCACTGAGCATGTTTATGGAACATTTCTTTAGAATTTTAAAGTTTTTATTTTTTTCCAGGAAGATGCACATCGGTAGGGGGCTTAGGTACTTCCTTGTTGAATGTGGTTCAGTGAAGACAGCATTAGTGTAGAAGTTTGGAGAGTACTTCTCTTCTACTGTCTCTTGGAATTCTTAAAAATGAATAAAACTAGTAAATAAACTCAAAGTATGTTAAGAGTATATTGAATTGTTAGGTTGCAAATAAGAATAATGAAGTAGAAGGAAAATGTTCAAGAAGTCAAGAAGTAGAAGCCTTACTTCAATTGGAAGTCTCTGAGGTCATTGTTTTCTTCCTGGCTTTTGGCCAGGGGACCTCTTTCAACTTCTTAATTCACTCTCTATTGAATGTAGCCCCGTCCATATTAGCCAGCATGTCAAGTCTTTCTCATGCTTCACATTTCTGTCTTTCTCATCTGCTTTCTTCTGCTGCTTGGGCTGATATGATCACCTGGATAATCCATGACACTCTCTCATTTTAATGTCAACTAACTAGTAACCTCAATTACCTCTACAAGGTCCCACTTACCATGCAATGTGCCATATTCATGAGTATGATATTTCATTATACTCACAGTTCCTGGTATCAGGCCAAGTGTTTGATTTCAATATTAAGAAGAGATAACTTACTCAGTTTATTAATCCAAGAGTATTTATGGATTATTTATTTTGGGCAAGCCCTCTTCTAAGTACCAGAGATTGAATGAGGAGGAAAATGTTAGGCAAGAAGGTAGCTAATTTATGTAGGATATTGTTTACCATTGTCAGGACTCAGAGTTTTACTCTACTTTAGATATCAAGGGAGATCATTGAAGAGCTTAATGTATGGAATGTAATGATAGGAGTTACATTTTAAAGGACAAAAACTGGACTTTCTCGTCCAGAAAGATGAAGTTAATGTACTTTTCCCTATTCCTCCTGCTAAATACACTCCCCAGGTGACTCAAAATCCTGGATATTATATATGAAACAAACATAAGAAAACACTGAAAGGTGAAGATAAGGCTGACAGTCTAGGAACATTGCGAATCAAGAAACAACATGATGGTAAATTCTTTGGCTTTAAATTTGCATTGTATATGCTAGGCTTAGAGTTAAAGAAGTCAGCAACCAGAATATGCCAATAGGCACAGACGTAAAAAGCCCCAAAGAAAGCCACCTCTCTCTAGACAAAAGTCAATGAAATGAGCATCCAAGTAAGACAGAAAACTTTTAGACAATAGCTATTCTATTCCTAACAAAGGCCACAGGAATAAAACTGTGGTTTCATTTCCCCACCTCCTATGCTAGTAAAGGCCTAGACTTCCACCACTGATTGCCAGGCTGTAAGGAAATGTTCCAATTCCCCTGCTGGGAGAGTGTCAGAGAAAGCCAATAGGGAGTGAGAACTTTCATTCCCACTGGGAATAATGAGACCTCCACCCCACAGTGTCAGTGGAGACCATATTGGTAGAAGAGATTCTGCCCCATCCAGCAGTAAAGAGATATCCCTTCCTTTCACTGCTGGGCTGGTGTCCAGGGAGGGCTAATGGACAGTAATGAGTTTTACCACTGCCCTTTGATATTGAGGTCACCTCTTTCATGGTGTCAGGGAGGCCACGTAGGGAGCAATAATGAAGCACTCTTGTCCCTTCCAGCCAGAATTGTTGACCACGAGTACAACCTGCAGAAGAGCACATGATTTGTTACAGTGATGACATCATTGGAAAGAAAAAGCAACAATGTGCTAGCATGCTGAAGGCCTTAATAAGACACACACTCTCTAGATGATAGGAGAGAAATCCTAGGAAGTTTAAGGAACTGAACACATCATGAAGCTTGTAGAGGCCCAGTTGTCTCCTGTTGGCATAGGAATTCAATAATAAGAGTACATAGGTCTGGAAACCAAGGAATGGATGCAGGATTAGCTGCTCTTACTATCAATCACAATAACCTACTGGGAGACTTTGTCCTTCTCATCTCCATAGCTCTGGGTTTGTTCTAGTGAAAAGTCCTAGTCTCCAAATTATGCTCACTTTTTATAGGAGATACAGCAAAGGTCATGTTGAATTGTAACCTTGCTGCTACCCAAGCACTTTAGAGTCCTTGCATCTATGAACGAGTCAGAGAGAAGAGTAGTCAACATCTGAGCAGGGGTAATTGACACCAGTCAGAAAAAGGAAGAAGGGCTGCAGTGAAACCATAGGGGCAGGTAGGATAATTGTGGAACTCAGGTGATACACTTAGATGCCTCTTGTTTTATTGTATTGTCAATGGACAAGTGAAGTAATCTATACCTGAAGTGCATGATGACTATAGGGACAGAACCCTTAGGAATGAGGCACAGACTGCTTAGGAATGTGAGTATAAGTCACACTACCAGGTAAGTCAGGAAGAACTGTCAAGATGATGGCTAAGGGTAAAAAGAATTCAGAATACATTGTGTAAGGAAAAGACACTGAGTGCTACTTGCAGACCCAAGACAAACTAGAGGGATGAGGACTATCATTTATCCCGCCAATAAGTGTCCTTTTAGAGATAGAGATCCAACAGAACCATGGAGGAATTTCTCTTGAGTGTGTATGAAGAAGTGGATCTGCACAGTGTAGAGGGAAGACTATTACAGCCATGGGGGTGTACCACTCCGATCTCCTTCAGGAGACAACCTGCCAAAGGAGTACAGTTAGCTGACAGCCTCCAGTTGAGGTACCTTCAGAATTTACTACAAGCATTCAAGCTACGATCTTGCTCTTCCAGGCAATTCCCAGCCAATGACTGAGCATATTGGGAGTACTAGGCCTAATGTGGAACTACTTTGGCCTAATGTGGAACTCTTCTGTGGGTGACCTGGCTCAAGATCCTCATCGGGCCAACCTAGACTTTTTCAAGGGGCCTCACAGGCTGAGGCTGGATCTAGTAACCTTCCTTCCTTGCCCCTCCTTTTTCAGGTATCACAACTGCCTTTAGTTTGAAGGCCTTTGCTATGTATTTCTGCTTTCTCCCTCTTTACTCTTTCTCAAGCAATACCTCATTAATTCTTTTATACTTCTTTGAATTAGCATATATTTCTGCATGATCAAAACTGACCCATACCCCCAAAGATCTCCTGCATCCCTACCTGTTCCATTATATAATAAGAACTCAAATTATCTTTGGTAGATAGAATTAAAAATTCCAGTTAATGTTGTAATCTCTCTCTCTCTCTCTCTCTCTCTCCCCCCCCCCCCCACCGCTTGCCTATTAGTTCAGTTGTATAATTAGTTCAAAATAGGTCACATTCTCAGCTTCAAAATTAAAGAACAATTGTTGTGTTCCTATGTTGAAGTATTCATCCCTTGGGACCTAAACCAGTCCAGTTTAAAGTTGTGGTGACAAAAAGGAAAATAATTGTGAGGGGATTCTTAGGAGTACTAATAACAGGAACCACTCTCATTTTCACCTGGTGATTTCTGGACCCAGTAATCCTTACCACAAGAGAATCACCGCCATGAATTAATTTCTGATTTGGAGCATATAGCCCATACTGGAGGATATTATCCAACCTCACAATATGTTGTTAACTTGCTGACACTGTAACTGAGCCATGAAAAGTCCATTATATCACAGTATCAGGCCAGCTCAGTGAATTTCATTAGCATAAGTCCAATGATGAAGTTTATTTGTTCTACAACAAGTTCCTTGGTAGAGAGCCATGCTCTGTGGAATAGCTTAATGATAAATAAGTTTTCCACAAATCCAAAAATGGTGGTTTTGTTAGAAGCATTAATGGTAAGGGAGACAAATACATACCCAGAATAAGTGCCTATGCCAATGAGAACATAATGCTTTCTTTTTCGTAGTGGAGTAGTGCCATTTGTCTCCCAGGGAGTTATTTTAGAGAATCAGTGTTGATCTCTGCTGTTGGCCAACTGGGAACTCAGAAGTGGTAAAGTCTCAGTGAGTGGAAGGCCATGATACTGAGTGAAAGCAAAAACTCCCCTGCTGCCATGACTCCTTTGTGCATGAACATACTACCAAGGATGGAGTCAGCTGTGGAAGGAGGCTGAGTGACAGCTAGAAATGAGGTATCTGGGCCATTTGATCGTTAAGTTCCCCTTTTGCTGAGATGGCTCATTAGTGAGTATTTATATATGAAATAAACATTCTTACTATGTATGCCCATTCAGAGGCATCACATATCTCACCCCTAAACCTATCTGTCATTAATTTTCTAATGGTGTTCATTAGCAATTTTTGACATCAAACCAAACCATTATCAATGCCCATGAATCTGTGTAGATCCACATATTGAAACATCTCTTTTTCTCAGCAAAATGAAAAATCAGGAGTATTGTTCTAAAGTCTGCCAGCTGGAAGGATTTCCTTTCATCCTTTAGGGCTGCCCCTGGAGTGGGGCTGTAATGTTGCAGCTCTTCACTTTTGGGTCATGCCAGAATATTGTGCAGAATACAATTTCTTCATCTGAATATTTTCTTTGTCATTCAACTGGTCACTGTGAAAGTCTCATAAAATGACTGGTGTAGACTGAGAGAGAGGAAATAGAGCTCTGGTGGAGCTACAGGAGTTGGACACATTTGCTTATACTCATACCTCAGGACCTACCCAGTCCTGATATCATCTCTACTGCTTTTTCCTGATGAAGAAGCATTGCTGTGCCCATTCAACTTTATAGCTTGGAGGTCAGATAACTCCCAGTTCATCAGGGGCAGCTCAGAAAACATGGTAACTTTAGGGCCAATGATAGATATTTCATCTCTATTTAGCCTCACTGGTAAGCCATACCTATTTCTCAAAAGGGAAATAGTTGTCTACTGTGGATAGCATTACATTGCACTAAAATCTTACAGGTCTATGCTATATTTCACCTGTAGTGACTGGTCAAAAACTCCATTCAGCATCCATATATGCCACAGACACTTCAAACACTGGCGAATCTTCTGGGTCATATGACCCAACTTCAGAACAACTTGCATAGCAGCCTGGAATTTTGCAGAGTTGTCTTTTGCCTTGGGCCCACTCAAAACATGCAGCCTTTCACATTTCTTAGTAAATGGTTTGAAAGAGCACACTCAAATAAATTAGTTGATGCCCCCAAATTACAAAGAAGCCTCTAGGTCTCTTTCTTCATGGTAGGAGAGGCTTTTTCACCATAGGAGCCAATGCAATCTGCCCAGATCACTAGACTCCTAGAAATTTCACTCACGTGTGAGATCCCTGAATTTTCATGAGAGTTATTTCCCACCCTTTGGTCTACATGTATCATACCAATGTTTCCATTTCCTGCTCACCAGAAAGTTCCAATCAGTGTGATGCCACTGTGCTAGATCAGCATCATGTTTTATGGGATGAAGAGGTTATCAGAGTGCTTGAAAAGGAAAAATGGCAGAGGGATGAAGAGTTGAAAACAAACTAATCCTGGTCATCCTTACAAGAGAGTGAAAAGAAAAAAACCCATTCACCCATTAGTTCAATTGCTGCATAACAGGTACCAAGGGCTATGTTGATTTGTTCTAGTCAAGAAACCACATCTGGAATAGTTGCTGCAACTGCAGTTACCATCTGATTAAATTTATCATAATTCAGTGCATTCACATTTCTAGTGGCTTCTAGTTGGCCTTTCCTATTATAATAGTCCTCACTTAATGAGTCAGGAAACTGCTTTGAGGATTCTGCCAATTGTTAAATATATCTATTTCAAATCTGCTTTCTGGGACTGAAGAAATTATTACAGGGTGGTGAATAGAAGGCTTACTGGAGCCACTGTCAGACAGACATACATCAAAGCTGTATCATCTGGCTTCCATAAGACTCTGTCTGGACCGGTGGACAAGAAGTGGGCTTTTACTCCCCCTGAGTTAGATTTAATTTAGAGTTAGAGTTCAAAAATTACCTCAGAGTTTGGTGTTTTCCTTTCTTCAACGCATTTACTTTGGTAAATGTCCATAGTCCTGTTGCAGAAGGCTAGGAGGAAAAATTACAAGATAAATTTAGGCCATGTAGGAAGGTCACTCCTCAAGGAAACCCAGGCCTGTTTATAAACTGGCTCAAGTCTGGGAATTGGTTTAAGGACCAGGACTCTCTATGGAGATTATTTAAGTTAGATTTCTGTTTACTATGATAAGAGTTGTTCTGGTTATTCAAATAACATACATTTTCAGCCTGCCATATATTTTACTTTTGTTGTATTATTATTATTATTTTGAGATGGAGTCTCGCTCTGTCACCCAGGCTGGAGTGCAGTGGCATGATCTCTGCCCACTGCAACCTCCACCACCTGGATTCAAGAGATTCTCCTTGCCATATATTTTCGAATTAGGATAGCCATAATCAATAAACCAGTACCAAAGATCATTGCTGTTTAAACTAGTCTGCTTCCTATTATAATAACCATACCTACTTTGATTCTGGCAATTAAGATCTGAAACTTGGCTCTTATTATACTGGGATTGCATTATGCCAAACTGAATTCAGATAACTTATTTTAATAGCAGCATTTCCCACTGTTACTTCTGGCCTCTAGAGAATAGCTACTACGGAGGACTTCGAGGATGCTGGTATTCCCCTTCCAGTGTAAGTGTACGTCCTGGGATATATAATTAGAAGATGAGTAAGTCAGTTATACATAATAAAGTCATTATAGCATTCAATTTCTCTAAATATTTGATAACTTTTTCTACAGAATACCAAGGTAATTCTGATATCTCAATTTCCATTGGCATAGTCCATCTTTAGTTCTGAGTTTCAGTCAAGCAATTGAATCGACAGAGTCACTCCACGCTACTTTAGTTAACACATTAAATTAAATCTGGTGAATTCCACTGTATCATTCAATTTGGCCATTTTTTCTAC
Source organism: Cacajao melanocephalus (assembly GCA_963573385.1). Classification (NCBI taxonomy): domain Eukaryota; kingdom Metazoa; phylum Chordata; class Mammalia; order Primates; family Pitheciidae; genus Cacajao; species Cacajao melanocephalus. The sequence continues at coordinate 14,451 of CAUYLG010055645.1, forward strand.
CTGATTTGAAACACTTAGAATCCTTTATGGTAAATATTCTCCAGGTTTTAGTTAATGTATATTGGCAAAATCTTGCAATTATTATGTATACTACCTCCTCACAGTTTATATTTTGTGCTCAATACTCTAGATTTTAATATAATTATATGTTAGGAGTAATGAGAAGAGGAAAATTAAGGTTTTCTTGCAAGGCAACTGTCTTGGAAGGGTCATTGCAGATTATTTGGGCAAGAGGAATCTAATCTCCTTAGATTGCAAGAATGGGATGCTTCTATGGCAAGGGAGTCACAGTGGAATTTGGAGTTTCAAAGTCCTTTGCTTCTCTGGAATGTGCCCAGATGCCCTCATGGCAATTTTCATGGTTCTCACTTTTGTCCAATCAATGTCATTGCTTTAACATCAGAGAATCTGTGGCTGTGAACTCTACGTACATTGTAATGTAGCCACCTGAAGGATTGGACTTCGGGTTTCTTTACAAAAATCTCAACCCTTTAGCTATAGGATACAGGACTTTTTGAAGGAAGACAACAAAAGCTTTCTGGTTCATTCCCCATACCTTGAGCTGGGACTTGAAAGTTCCAAGCTCATCATTTTTTTTTTTTAATTTTTGTTCAAATGGACACAAAGATGGGAACAGTAAGACACTGGGAACCATTAGAAGAGGAGGTAGTGAGGAGGGTAAGGGCTAGTAAAACTAACTATTGAGTGCTATGCTCAGTACCTGGGTGACAAGATCTTTCATACCCCAAACCTCATTATTTCCTTCCTTCCTTCCTTCCTTCCTTCCTTCCTTCCTTCCTTCCTTCCTTCCTTCCTTCCTTCTTTCCTTCCTTCCTTCCTTGCTCCCTCCCTCCCTCCCTCCCTTCCTTCTTTAAAAGCAACCAACCAATCTCATAATTCTTGTACTCTTTATTTCCACTAAAACTTTGACCTTCCATAGGCACTTGTCTCCAAATAGCAAAAAGTAATCTCATGGCTTATCCCTAGGGCTGGGGGTGGCATTCCATCCAAAACAAATTACATGACCAAGAATGAGTGGAAAGCAAACTGTTTCATGGGAAATCAGAGTACTGTTGGTGGAAGAGGTAGGAATGAAATCAAACACATATCCAGTTACCCTGTCTATAGTCACTCTTTTCTCTCGAAAGTTGAATACAACATATATTATACTGTTACCATTATCTATAAGCTCCTTTTCTGAGGACTAGATTAGAATGGTGCAGATTCAAGGCTAGGACAGGGGAAAGAAGTACAAGAACACAGTCGGAGAGACCATAAGGAGTTTCTTAAATGATTAGGAGAAGAGGCCAAGAAGAAGATGAAACTGTAGAACAACTAGGTTGGAAGTGAAGACACAGGCTCTGCCTATATCCAATAACAATTGAGCAGATGTCCTCATATCCAGCACTAATTGCCCAGGCTGTAGTGCAGTGGTGCCGTCTTGGCTTTCTGCAACCCCTGCCTCCTGAGTTCAAGCAATTCTCCTCCCTCAGACTCCTGAGTAGCTGGAATTACAGGCATGCACCACTATGCTCGGCTAATTTTTTTATTTTTAGTAGAGATGGTGTTTCTCCATGTTGGCCAGGCTGGTCTTGAACTCCTGACCTCAAGTGATATGCCCTCCCCAGTCTCCCAAAGTGCTAGAATTACAGGTACCTGGCCTCAGAACTAATTTTGAAGAATAGATAGAAACATTTTTTCACACTTAAAAATATTCCAAGATTTGAAAAAGAAATGGTGTTGGGTCAAACATGTTTGAATGAGAACATGCTCTGTCCGAAAATATGAGTGAATTCTTACATTCTGATATCATTTGAGTAATAAGTACTGTTATTCCAGTTATTTAATCATTGTTTTCACTCTGTTTCATTTTTATATTGGAATGGCATTTGTGTTACTTTTTGGGGAGGAATCTCTGTCAGCTTTCTGCTTGTCACACGTCATAGTCACTTCCAGGTTATTGGAATGTATGATGTTATTTTCCCAATGGTGATAGCCTGATGGATGTTATTTAAGATTCTTATATCTAGAACGTATTTCATGGACTTCTCATAACTGAAGTGATACGATTTGGGGTACCTCCAAAAAAATGTCCCAGCACTGACAAATGTTAATCAAGCCTCCTGCAACTCCCAAAACTTTGAACAGTTGCTATGAAATCTCAGAATAGAGCTTTATCGATTCTTGAGTAGATTTAAATTGGGTGAGCTGGGTAATAGAGGCATCTGGCTTTAACTTGTGTTTTTCTGAAGTTTTACCAGAGGGATTTTTATAATGACTCTATTTAGTCTCATTTTCATTCATCAGTGTCAGCATCTTCTGTAGGAGACTTACGTTTACCTTCTGTGACCTGCCGGTCATTTAGCAGAGCTAAAAGTATGAGAATACCTTTTTAGGTTTTAGTGTCAGTTATTAGCTTCAGGAAACGAACCTTAAATACATGCTCTTAATTGCTCAAATTCCCATCTTGCTTAACTATCAGACTTTCCTAGATAAAGTCAGTCACATTGTGCAGATTTTTAAAAGAAACAGCTCTAGACATTTCAAACTGTCTTTGCAGCTTAATATCATATCTTTATATTGTGGACAATTGTGAAGGGACTTGAACATTAGGTCAAGGGGTTTGTATTTAATTTGGTATGCAATGGAACAAAGATATCATAAAATACTGTAATGATAACAGTATACTAAATATAATTTCATCACTTCTGTGGTTGAGAAATCCCTTGAAGCTTTAAGCAGACTTCTATTGTTCATCAATAAGCTTTCCCTTCTTTGTCTATGTTAATGGAATGTTCAGTAAACCATTTGACCAAGCAGCCTCCATCATATTTAAATGCGTCCATATGATTTATTTCTTACCAAGATTTGCCATTTAAAGGGAGGGAACTTTCTCTCTTTTTTGGCCTTCTCCTTCATTCTGCTGCTATCTGGGATGTAGACAGATTTTGAATGTATCTTTGAATCTGTAGATGCTCCAGGGATAAGAGAGGAACGAAAAGAAAAATGGGAATTTCCTGGGGTGCTTGTAATATGCCTATTACAGGAGAAAAAAAAATTTCTATCACATCCGAGCCTTTTTTTTTTTTTTTTTTTTGAGTTGGATTCTAACAATTGTCACCCAGGCTGGATGGAGTGCAAAATTGCCATCTTGGTTCACTGCAACCTCTGCCTCCCGGGTTCAAGTGACTCCTGCTTCAACTTTCCAATTAGCTGGAATTACAGGTGCCTGCCACCACTCTTGGCTAAATTTTGTATTTTAGTAGAAATGAGATTTCACCATGTTGGCCGTGCTAGTCTCGAACTCCTGACCTCAGGTCATCCGTCCACCTCAGCCTCCCAAAGTGCTGAGATTACAGGTGTGAGGCATTGCACCTGGCTATATCTGAGCCATTTTTAAATTTAGTTACCAGTAATAGCAGCTCAATCCATATTATAAAGCAGTCTGGTTTTACACATGTAAGTAACTGTTCTTTAGGATAGAATATTCCCATGAAGAATAACACAAAATATAAATACGATAGATTTAGTACAAAAAAGTTACCTCTAATGGTATTGTCTCTTTCTTTGTATTATTCATGGTAATGACTATCTCAGATATGGTGAATAGGTCTATAAGTGCATAATTTCCCCTTGCATTATTTTCCAAAGTTCATTCAGTCTTATATGACCTTCATTATACTTATTAGATTCATGTCTACTTTTAATATTATTGATTTAATATTGTTTAAAAATTGACTTATGTAACTATTTTTGTTGTTGTTGTTGTTTTAGAAACAGAGTCTCACTCTGTTGTCCAGTTTGGAGTGCAGTGGCATGATCAAAGTTCACTGAAGACTCAAACTCCAGGGCTCAAGTGATTCTCTCACCTCAGCCTCCTAAGTAGCTGAGACTACAAGCATATGCCACACTGTTCGGCTAATTTTTAATTTTTTTGTAGAGACAGGGTCATGCTATGTTGCCCAGGATGGTCTTGAACTCCTGGCCTCAAGTGATCCTCTGGTCTTGGCTCCCCAAAGTGCTGGGATTACAGGTGTGAGCCACCTCCCTGGCCCAATATAACTAATTTAAATAACTTAGATGACTTGGATTAGACATTATTTATAAAAATCAATGTGTTGAAATCACACAATAATTAAAACAAAATGCTATTGCCTGCCAAAGGCCTTGGACCTGAGGCTTTATCTCTATCTATTTGAAGAGATCAGTTAAATTTAGAGACATATTAGGCCGAGTGTGGTGGCTCGTGTCTGTAATCTCAATCCTCTGGAAGGCTGAGGTGGGTGGATCATTTGAGGTCAGGAGTTCGAGACCAGCCTGGCCAACATGGTGAAACCCCATCTTTACTAAAAATACAAAAAAGATTTGCTGGGTGTGGTGGCACACACCTGTAATCACAGCTACTCAGAAGGCTGAGGCAGGAGAATCATTTGAACCTGGAAGACAGAGTTTGCAGTGAGCCAAGATTGCACCACTACACTCTAGCCTGAGTGACAGAGTGAGACTCTGTCTCAAGAAAAAAAAAAAGAGAAAGATTTAGAGGCATATTTAAGACATCCTAGCAAGAAGTTGAAGCTTTCTTTTTGATGTAATCAATTGAAAGATAATTAAAAGGGAAAATCTTTATATCTGTTTGATTAAATTTTATGTAATGCTTCATGAAACCTAAAATCATTCAGGACTACAAGTTGTGCACTTCAGAAAATGCTGTTGATCCTTTTTTTCATAAACAAATAAGGGACAATAATGATTGGAAAAATGGTAGAGACGGACGTGTCAGTCATATTACAGCTCTAGCATGTAGTATTGTTTTATTCTCTTCCTACATAATCCATCACTCTGAAGGTAAATGGGAAGGTAGTCAACTACCTGAACATTAGCAGTTCTTGCTACTTGTTATGTTTTCTCAAATTTTTGCTTTTGAACTAGACATTACATAATTTTAATAAGTAAACTTCAGCTAACCAATTTGTGATCCCCAGAGTAAAATCCCGACATCACTGTGGTATAAGTGTGAAATGAATATCAGGAGCAAACTGGCTAAGCATGAATGGACATTTAACCTTGTACATGAAAATAATGAGCATCATTAAAGAGCAAGATGAAAAGAGAGTGGGTCATTTTACAAGCAAATACAGATTTGTTTAATTTGAATGGTTTCTGATTACAGAGCACTTTCCTAACCTTTGAGTAATTCTTGTTTGGAAACTGCGAGAAAACAATGATGTGCTACTGCTGAAATGGCCTGTAAATGTGATGCCTACAAAAGTGGAGGCATAAGAGTGCTTTCTATAAAAAGGAATAAGGTGTGGGCAGATGTTACATGAGCCTCCCAACAGGGCTTCACTTACAGGCAATGTTATCAAAAAAAGATCTGATCATTTTATTGGCATAGATTTGTCATTAACAGGAAACTTGAGCATGTTTTGAAGCATTTTAACATCCATAATACATCTTATGAATGTTTCTGCTTGGAATTTAAAGTTTTGCATTCACAAAACAGTCTTTTTTCATAGTGCTTACCAAAGGAGTGTGAGTTTCATTTGTTCAGGTTCCCCATCTAGCACTTTATATTATGCATCCCTCACAGAAGAAACATTAAAAATTTTTTCTTCTCTGTTTTCATTTAGATTTCATCTGGATTTGAAAAACACCATGATTTAAAGGTTATCCTATGTTCCAGACAGCTACGTATTCACAGTTATCTATTTCCCTGTGTTCCTGGGCTCACAGATAGACCTCACGGCTCACCCTTAAGGGATATTACATAATGAGGCCTACTAAATGGAATGCAAGGGTTATATGCCACTTTCATTGTGGTCCAAACCTGTCCAACCCACAGCCCACAGGCTGCATGTGGACCAGAACAGCCTTAAATGTGTCTCAACACAAATTTGTGAACTCCTTTGAAACATTAGGAGATTTTTTTTGTGATTATTTTTTCTTTTTCAGCTCATCAGCTATCGTTAGTGTATTTTATGTTTGGTTCAAGACAATTCTTCCTCTACCAGTGTGGCCCAGGGAAGCTAAATGATTGGACACCCTGGTCTAGCCCATAAGGGCAACTGCATGATCTTCCCTGTTGTCTCTCTCTTCCTCTGTCAACCTTCTAGTGTCGTAGAACTCAGCTGAGGACTGTGAGTTCTGAGGAGATGGTGGGACTGCAGAACATAAACAGCTCCTCTTCCTCTCACTGACTGGACTTCATGTGAGCAAGAAATAAACTTTTATTGTGTTAATCCACTGATATTTTGAGGGAGTCCCTAAACAAATGCAGCTTGATATGATCAAAAGTATCAGGTTACAGATGATAGTTGCAAAGGCTGAAACAGAACCAGAGACTGTCTAAACCAGGCATTCACCTGACAGATCTGCACAAGCCCATGCAACACATCAGCACCTTCCCGCAATACACAACAAGCAGGAGGGAGAGTCATGCCCTCTCCACCCTCTCCTCCAGGACTTTAGCGTCAACATCTCTACAGGCTGAACTCTCCAAACTTAAAGAAAAAAGACACATGCCTCTTAATAAAAATCATCCGAAATGTGTTTTACAGATGAAAAACCCAAGGCTCAGGGAGTTCAAATGATTTGTCCAAGATCATTGATTTACTTAATCATTAAATCAGGACTATAGACAAGGTACCCTAACTTCTAGTCCTGGCGATTCATATTTACAGGTCATTAAAAGCAGCTCTGTTCTGAAGTACATTGGGATAATTATCAGGTATAAACTTCTGAATTGTAGCCAAGTGAATATCTGTGGCAGATTAAAAAGGAGTAAGTCCCATTGACTTCTACTCTCCAAGTTTTCCCTTTCTGTTTCTCCTGCTCTGTTTACCCTATAGTGCGTTTCTCTTCTCAGTGACAGTATTAGTGAAAATCCTTAGGATTTCATCAATTTACTTTTTCCTTCAGTGACACTTCTTGGAAGTTTGAAGCCATATACCAATGCCCCAGAATGTTCTGTTTTTCTCTTTGTTTTAAATAAATGTGTCATTTTTTTAATTGTTGTTTATTTAATTTGCACTTGGGAGCAGGAGGTGTTGCAATCCAGTTTTGCTTTACCATCTTTTGTTTCTTTTTTCTTTTTTGAGACCAAGTCTCATTCTTTTGCTCAGACTGGAGTGCAGTGGCGTGATCTTGGCTCGCTGCAACCTCTGCCTTTCAGGTTCAAGTGATTTTTGTGCCTCAGCCTCCCAAGTAGCTGGGACTACAGGCATGAGCCACCACGCTGGCTAATTGTTATATTTTTAGTAGAGATGGGGTTTCACCATGTTGGCCAGGCTATTCTTGAACTCCTGACCTCAAGTGATCCACCTGCCTTGGCCTCCCAAAGTGCTGAGATTACAGGCATCAGCCACCATGCCCAGACTACTTATCATCTTTAAAAATAATTTTTGCAAACCCCCTTTGAACCATGATGATCAATGAACAGATTTAAAAGAAAATAATAAAGATAAAATGATTCAAAACTTTGACAGCTAAGAAACACTTAAAAGTTTAATTTAATGTGAGATACACACACACAATTGATTACTATTCAGCCATAAAAAGAATAAAATACTGTCATTTGCATCAACATGGATGAGCCTATATGACAAAATATTAAGTGAATTAAGTCAGGCACAGAAAGATAAATACCATATGTTCTTGTTTATATGTGGGAGCTAAAAAATTGAGCTCATACAAGAAAATAGTAGAATTATGGTTATTAGAGGCTGGGAAGGGTGGAGGGAAGGAAAGATAGGAAGAGGTTGATTAAGAAATATAAAGTTACAGCTAGATGGGAGGAATAGTTCTAGAGTTCTGTAGCACTGTGGGGTGAATATGATTAACAATAATTTAGTGTATATTTTCAAAAAGCCAGAAGAGAGGATTTTGAATGCTCATAACATTAAGAAATGATAAATGTTTGAGATGATGGATATGCCGATTGCCCTGATTTGATCACTACACATTACATACGTGTATTGAAATATCATTCTCTATCCCATAAATAGGTATACTTATGTATCAAATAAAAATAAAAGAAAAAAATATGAGTGTTTAAAAAAAATTATAAAAAGAAAAATGTGGTCTGTATTTACAGAAGACTCAGTGATACAATCAGCAATTATTAAAGGCTTCCTTATTTAACAGGCTTTTTATTATTGTTTTTGATGACAAACATAATGATAATAATGATGATGGCTAACATTGCTGACCTAGGCACTGTTCAGAATATACAACATAAATGAACTCAAGAAACGTGCTAAGAACCATATTGACTATGCAACATGAAAAAAATAATTCAAACCTCAAAACAAACCTACGAGGTAAATACTATTACAATCATTATTCTGTTGATAAAGTGAGGAACAGAAAGGTTTAGTAAATTGCTCAAGATGTCACAATGGCTTTTTCTTTTAAAGCAATGAATAGTTTTAGTGCACATGATCCCAGAGAGAGGAGAAATATCAGTGGCTTGAGATCACAGGGGAACAAATTTCAGACTGACACAGTGAAGAAACTTTGGATGTAAAAGCATTTCTACTTAGGGGACTTTGCCCTGATTTTCCATCTTCTTGAAACGTGCTTTTCCTGTAATGTCAGTGGAAAGTGCTGCATGAGTCTCGCTTCTCCAGGGGGATTTTCTAGATTTTGCCAATATTATTTTCATCTCATCCACACCCATTCTCCCTTTACACTATTGAACTATTAAAGGATTCATAAAAGCAAGTGTGGTTTTGTAATTATTTGGATTTGTTTCTTGTCTGTTACATTTAATCTACCTTAATGCCTAATACAGAGTCTTAAACAAAGAATGGATGTTAGCAATTTTGATTGAATTAGAGAATTTGTTTCAAAAAGACATTTATTCTTTATGAACTATTTAAGTAGTTTGCCCTCGCACAGTTTCCTACTAATGGAAATTGAGTTTACTGATAGCTTCACTATGTATTCTAAAGTAGTTTTATTCAATGATTATATTTCCACTTCTCTAAAAATTTATTTTTTAGAAATTCCACAGGACAATTGGATTCATAGTGATCACAAAATCTGCAGGGGTATAATCATCAAATTTTTTAAAATGTGAAGCCTTATAGTGTGGCATTATATGGAGTGAAAATAAATGTTTGACAATATTAAAACCCTTAGTTTTTGGTGTCCCAATAGGTTGCAAATCTCCTCTTTGCTTAAACTTGCAGAATTTTAACATTTGTTATAAGAATATATAAAAAGAAACCAACTTGAATATGTTTCTAGCCACTTCCAGCCTTCTTAATAAATGGTCTTTCATTATTTAATAAATAACTGCTGAAACCATTTATCTGAAGTAGCAACTACATGCTAAATTGAATTATTAAAAGTTGTGTGGGCAGTGTTTAAGAATTTATATGTACTATGATTTAAATTGTTACAAACATGTTCTGTAAGCAATGCACTTCACCATGATTTTGCTTTCTAATTAGCATGCCATTTGATAGCAACAGGCCGAAAAAGGAACTTTTATGATTGATTATCTTACTTTTGCTTTCATCACTGAAAGCATTGACTATGTATTTTAACAATCCAACTTACGCATTGTCTTCTTTGTTTTATATTCAACAGTAATACTATACCCTGCCTTCCTCATTGCTACTCATTCTTATGCTTCTCCCTTGACTCCCAGGGAGAACAATTTGGCTGTGTTACTCCTGAGTGTTTCAAACTCAGGTTACGGGATATTATTTGTAGAAATTTCCTTCTTTCTTCTTCTTCTCTTTCCTCCTCTTCCTCCTCCTCTCCTTCTTTTCTACCCTTCCTCCTTTTCATTTCTTTCCTTCTCCACCTTCTCCTCTCCTTTTTCCTCCTTTTTGGTCCTGCTTTTGCAAAGGCTAGCAGGAACAGAACTGAACTGATGCCTCAAATGTTCTGCCATGTTGCTGCAAATTTTTCTCCATCTAATTTTAAAATGATCCTTTCATTTTGTTCTATACTTTGTGTATCTCTTATATTAAGGAAATAAAAATTGGAATTAGACGAAATCAAGGATGAAAAGAAGTGGAAGGAAACATACTAAAAGTTGGAAGGAAAATAAGGAAAATTTGGAGTGAGGTTACAAGGAAAAGAAAAGGTGTGTTTAAAATGAGATCCAAGAACTCTGATAAAATATAGGTAGAAGAATCAGAATGAATATTGGTAATTAACTTCCCCATTCCACCTCCACTCTTTATAGATATTCTTTTAATATCTTAAGCTCTATCACATTCAGTTTTCTTTTTCTGACTTTATTTTATAAAATTAAAAACATTTAAGACACTCTGACAAATAAAAACTAAAAAATAACAAAACCAGATTGTCATCTTCCAAAAACTCTCTAAATTCAAGTGTGCTATAACCAACCTCTCCCATGCTGACCCAGTGCCCATCCCCTCCAGCCCCTGCTTCACTGTGCACAGTTGGCCGTTCCACAGACTCAGGAGATACAATATCAATTTAATTTTCTTTTCAGTCTTTTACTGTATTTTATGCCTTTAAAAAAAGTCTCACCTACATATTGTGATTTCTCACAGCTTTATAAGGTAGAATTTAATATTCTTCTTTGATATGACCACACATCTAATATTTGCTCCCCACTGCTCCCGCAAATAGTCTAAAATATTTTTTTCTTAATATAAGTTACTATTTCTTCAGATTTCTTTGTGGTTCAAAATTGGTTAATCACTTTAAATTAGTAGCCTGTCTGCCTGCCATTCTACTCCCCTGCACCCCACCCCATGACTACATAACCATTCTTTTTTCTTTCTTTCTTTCTTACCTTCCTTTCTCATATGGTTTGAATATTTGTCCCTTCCACATCTTATGTTGAAAAGTAATCCCCAATGCTGGATTACTTTTGCCTTTGCCTTCCCCTTTGCCTTTCACTGTGATTGTAAGCTTCTTGAGGCTCTATCAGAAGCCAGTGCTGGCACCATACTTGTACTGTCTGCAGAACCATAAGCCAATTAAATCTCTTTTCTTTATAAATCACCTAGACTCAGGTATTTATTTATAGCAACACAAGAATGACCTAATACACTTCCTTTGAATGATTTTTTTCCTTTCACAATAGAGAGCTTCCCAGTTCCTTAGCACAAAGGAAGTAGGTGTTATTTCCTGAGGGAGAGAATGCATCAGCTTCTAGTGTTTACACATCAAGACGTTAAACTGTATATAAATACAAGCTGTGCTCTATGTAAATACAAGGACCTTTTTGTGCTCTTAGAGTTGTTTAACTGAACAATTGACTGAAATACACTTTTCAGAGGAGAATGAATACTTTACTTGTGATCTTGATGTTAGCTTATAATAATTTTCTCTCTCTGATCCCCATCCTTCCCCCATAATAGGTAGGAAAAGAGGACCAGGGAGTATTTTGTTACACTAAGAATGCAAATATGGGAAATAATTTATAAAGCAAATGTCTGAAATATTAATAATGAGTATATATGTAACTGAAGCAACATTTAAAGAGGTGATCCACGATGGTTGAGTGAGGCAGAGTAGCAATGTTAGGAAATGCTGTTGTATTATAATATGACTGCTAAAATTTGAAAAAGCAAATGTTAGCTGAAGAATAAAACCCAAACACCAGAGCAGAAGCTGGTTTCAGTTTTCACATATAAAATATTTATGTTTTAGTAAAAAGCAAATCCTTATCTGCCCTTTACTGTCACCTTCAATGTTTCCATGAGGCTGTAGTTTTTAAGTTAGCCTTTCTTCTAAGAATGAAAGCACGACCACCCTACAAACAGCTTTCTTTTCTTATGTGGTTTGTCTCCATAAATGATTGGCTCTGCAGGATCCTAAGATTCATGGAGATTATATGTTTCATGCAGATCAACTTGTAACCTGGGCAACAGTGTCGGGGGCCTGGCATATACTATTACAGGGTGAACAATGACATTCAATGTCTCATTCCCCTCAACCACAGATAGTGAATGTTCTGTCACTCCTCTGGCAGACATCAGCTAGACTGTGAGGAAAACAGCCTGGGAAAATAGATTGTAATTCCACACAGATATGTTCAATCACGATTTAGTCTGCTTTTCAAATCATGAACATTGAGGATCTGAGGTTTGTATCTCCTGGTAGGGGAAGAGGAGGATAGAATAGGTAGGCAAAGCCAGGTAGCTTTTAGTTAGGACAGGCTAGAGGCAAAAAGTTATGGAGAAACACAGAGTTTTTTTTAGAAATCAAAGAAAGCTGAAATATATAGGCCAGTTTATTTTTTAGAGAAACCTTGTGTTCAGGAATAACCTAGAACTTAGAATAAATTCTACTTTTATAGAGTAGCTGATAGTGTTTTCAGGAGAGACATGAAAACATTAAAATGACTAAAAATCAATAGGAAAGAATGTGGGGCATTAGAGAGCCTGCGAATTAAAACTGGTCAAGAGAGCTTTCTTTTCATATATTTTTTCTCTGTTTCTCCAAGTTCTTAACCCACCTTCTAATTATGTAAGTAATAAGTATTTATTGTTGAAAAATTGGAAAATAGAGAAATGGCAAGATAAACAAAAATCAATTGCAAACTACCATGAAGACAACCAATAATATCATCAACATTTTGGTGTATTTTCTTATTAATCTTTCTTCTTTGGCTTTTATATCTCAAAATGTAGCTTAGTTTTAGTTTTTATCCACGTTATACATGCACAAGGCTTTAAAAGAACAAGAGTTCTGCAAAATTTATGAACAGAAATGGTACTTTCAAGTTTTAATGGATTCTCTTGATATTAACCTCATTACTCTAAGTAACATGCTTGTTTTTGCCTTTAAAGAAATTTTTGTTATGCCTCACGCCCATAATCCCAGCACTTTAGAAGGCTGAGGAAGGCAGATCGCTTGAGCTCAGGAGTTCGTGATCAGCCTGGGCAAAATGGTGAGACCCCTCTCTATTGAAAAAGAATAAGAGAAAAACCCCACAAAAATAGCCCAGCCTAGTGATGGAAACAAACAAAAACAAAAAGAAAAACAAAACCTGCAAAAATAGCCTGGCATGGTGGTGTATGCCTGTGGTCCCAGCTACTCAGGAATCTGATGTGGGAGGATTGCTTAAGTCAGGGACTAGTAGGATGGTCAGAGGTTGCAGTAGGCTGAGATCATACCACCGCACTCCAGCCTGGTGACAGAGTGAGACCCTGTCTCAAAAAATAAATAAATAAAAATAAATAAATTTTAGGCATTATCGCTTGATTAGAGAAAGATGAAGATTTTGCTATTGCTATAGTAGAGTTTTTAAAAAGGTAATATGACTGTCATGCAAACAAAAATGAACACATGCCAAAATCAGTGAGTTGAAACAACTATTCACTGTTTTTTATGATTCTGTGGGTTGGCTGGGCAGCCTCTGGGCTGCAAGAGTACAAGAGCAGAGGCTGACAGGCTTGGTAGACAAACATTCCACCATCAGTCCACTTGTTAAAGCACTCAAGCTATATCAGATTCAAGGGAGTGAAGTAATGATGGTTGATGGGAGAATCAGCAATATACTCTGGCAAAGTGTGTGACCACACAAATACAATTTCTTTGGGTCATACTGCAAAGTTATTTTTAATTTTTGTTTCTATTAAGTTCCTATTTACTGTGTTCTTGTTTCTTTGACTTTCCTGTTAAAAGCTTTCTTCAAATATCTGGAGATCCTTCAAATACCTGGAGATACTGTTTAATGGTATGAAAATGTATAGCGTTAGAAGGCTGATTGGAAGCTCTGGGCATGATTTGGGGCTTGTTAAAGGTGGGATTAGCTGCAGAGCTCTCTGGCTGGGTCATTTGTTTTTGACAAATTCTTCAGGAAATCTCCTGTCTGGAAGGCATAAACTTGGCTGCTAGGATTCTCTACACTGAGTCCTGATAGAGGCAGATTTTAGAACGGTACTCTGTCTCAGCTATGCCAGTGTCTTCCGTTTCAGGAACCCTCTGATCCTCTCTAGAGAATAAACCTCAGGTTCTGCCAGAGGAGGCAGGGGAACTGTGGACTCTATTGCTTAAATAGACTTTAGAAAAACCTCTTGTTCTGACTGTACCTTCACTCCCAGAGGCGCCTGGTTCTTCATTTATTTCATGGGTATGAAAAACTTGTTTCTTGGCTTTTCGTTTTGCCAGTTTAGGCTTCGACTTTCTCGATAATGCTAAGTCAGTCACCAAACATTTGCTTTCCAGCTTCCAAACTCTTGTTTTTGTTATCTTTTCTTTCTTCCTCTTTGTTTGTATAGGCTTATGCTCCCCACATCCACCCGGCAACTTTTATCATTTTAGTGTGGTTTCAGGAGGAAGCGGTGACTGCTATGCACATTCAATTTCAGCTAGAACTTTCCACTTTATGTATATTACACATATATATTAGCTACAAATTCATTGTGTATATTTATTTTTTCAAAGTTTGTTTCTGCACAGACTAGGTCATGTGAAGTGCTTGCAGTTACAACTCTTCAGAAAACTGCAGTGCTGCTGTATCTATAGCCTCCACTGAAGAATCTGTAGGAAACAGGATGCCATGTTTTGTGCCATTACCCTGGCTCCACATGATTGAAGCAGAGATGAGCATCCAGTCCAAAGGAATGAATTCTGTGGGATAAAGTCATTGCCTTTGAAGTGGCCACACACAAGTGTTCTGGCCTGTTTGGGTTACTCTATATTGAATGTTCACTGCTATTTTTCTAAGGAAGTTGATATTAGACACTTACACACATAGAAAGAAAAAGCAGTCTACTATTGGTAAAAACAAGAGTGTTATAGTTAGAAATTAGCTGAGTCAACATCATATTGAAACACTGGAGTAGGGAATGAGGGATGTCTTGTTGAATAGAAACGAAAAAAATTGAGTCACTAGAATTTCTATCTGTTAACCTTCCAGTGTTCTGTGAAGTACTATAGGGTGTCTATACTGTTCACTATTTTATTTGCTTTCCTGTAATTCGATCCAATAAGCCAAGAGTAATTAGCATGAGCTAAACATAGCTCTGTTCCTTGTGCACTGAATATAATGAAGTTCCTATAACCCTAAGTAATGGTGACTCCATTGCCACTAATACTTTGCTTATAATGATCCTGGAAGAAGGGATATGAAAATATCAGTCTTGTCTTTCATGGGGGTGATGGTTAATATAATGTGTCAACTTGACTGGATTGAGGAATGCCCAGATGGCTGGTAAAGTATTGTCTCTGGGTGTGTCTGTGAGGCTGTAGACAGAGGAGACTGACATTTGAGTTGGTGGGCTGGAAGAGACAGCAAGACCCACCCTTAATGTCAGGGAGTGCCATCCAATCGGTTGCCAGCATGGTTAGAATAGAACAGGCAGAAGAAGGGGGATAACTTGCTTGCTGAGACTTCTGGCTCTCTTCCTTCTTCCTGGGCTGGTCACTTGCTTTCACTCCTCCTGTGCTTGGACATTAGACTCCAGGTTCTTCAGTCTTTGCACCTTGGACTTGCATGAGTGGCTTCCCTGGAGCTCTCAGGCCTTTGACTGAAGACCAAAGGCTGCACTGTTGGTTTCCCTGGTTTTGAGGCTTTTGGACTTGGACAGAACCCCTACTGGAACCTCTCTTTCCTAGCTTGCAAATGGCCTATTGTGGGACTTTGCTTTGTAATAATGTGAGCCAATTATCCCTAATAAACTCCTTTTATATTTCTATACATATATCCTATTGGTTCTGTCCCTCTGGAGAATCCTAATACAATGGGTTCAGATTAATAAACTCTGTTAAGTCTGTATGTATAGAAAAAAAGTAAAATCTCAATTGAAAACCGACAGATACAGGTACTAATTTTAGTTTTACCAACAACTACTTGAATTTCTGAAGCAAGTCACCCACTTTCTGATCCTGTTTTTCCTTTATCTGCTAACTGAAGTCTTCGGAATAAAGGACTCGAGCACTTCTCTTAGCTCTCAAATCCGTATCAACACATTCATGTTGTCAGATTCTTTCAAGCTCATGAGGGCAGAGATTAATATGCAGCTGCGTTTCCTATGCAGTTACTTCATTCATTGCTCTCCTCAAGCAATACTTTTTCTGTTCTTTTCAATTTCCTTCCTATTTCCCTGTTATTATTGGTTAAATCTTCTCCTTTGCAAACATTTAATTATGAAGTAGACAAAATCCAGGTAACAGTATTCAGGTGTCTGTGAAAAAAGAGAGACTCTGCAGTGTCTGTCAGTGTGAGTTTATCTGCATGTGTGTGGTTGATACGGAGATGAGTGAAGGATAGGAATAGCAAAGGCAAAAAGGGAATATACAATGGTTGGGAACCATTAGTATTTAGGAAGACCTTTTGTACGAAAAAGCTTGCCTCTGAAAAGCATTTTAGGCTTCTTGAACATAGTGCTTTGTTGTTTATTTTTTGAGACAGAACCTTTTCTGTCGTCCAGGCTAGGGTACAGTGGCATGAACATGGTTCACTATAGCCTCGACCTCCTGGGCTCAAGTGGTTCTCCCACCTTTGGCCTCCCAAGTAGCTGAGACCACAGGAGTGCACCACCATGCCTGGCTAATTTCTGTATGTTTTTGTAGAGATGGGGATCTCACTATGTTGACAAGGCCAGTCTTGAATTCCTGGGCTCCAGTGATCTGCCCACCTTAGCATCCCAAAATGCTGGATGACAAGTGTGACTCACCGTGCCCAGCCTACTTTTTAAGTATGAAATAAAAGTAAAGCTGATGCTGCTAGTGTTTTGATATTGGATATAGAAAGTTATAGGCAGCTGACTCTCTATACTGTAGAATATAATTAAGCCTCTGACTTTGTTTAGGATAGGTAATTCAGAAATGCGAACTCTTGACAAAGAATTAATAGTTGGAAACAGAAAAGTTACAGTTTGTTTAACTACATAAGTGGCAACTTACTTTTCCTCCGCATCTTCTGGGAGAAAAAAGTAAATTAGGAAGCCAGCTTTAAAAGATTTTGACAGAATTACCAATTGCATAATTTGACAGGTCTCAAATATCAGAGCTAGCAATTCAGGCTTAAGGTAAATGAATGTGAGAAAAATTGCCTCAATTTGATTGTTCTGTTCTGAGAAGTGTTGTGTTTGTACTATCTAGTTGATAAATCACAAGGTATGCCTTTTCTTAATACTTCCTCTCTCTACTGTTACTACATATGCAATTCATGTTCAATAAATAAATGTAAGCTTCATACTGTATATCTTTCAAACTAGAAAATCATAGTGCATATTTGGAAACCAGATGAAATTTGATTAGAAAGACTATTTTTGACATTGGCAAAATATTTTCCTAGAAATGTTAGTAAATGAGTTTAAAATGTCTTGCTTGAATTTTCTTTCTCTTCAAAGGCTGCAGTTGAGTTTACTATTAATTATATGCAGACACACACAAAATCACTTTCAAATATAAATACATATCCCCTTCTTCAAATTCCTCATAATATCAAACATGTCTGAAATGAGGAATAATTGATCAGAAGTCAGTGAGTAACTGTATAGTTCTCAAAGGAATAATATAAATTATATCTTTAAATAAAATGTAAATTAACTGGGAAAATATTTGCTACAGATAGAATAGAAAAATGTTTAATATCTTAATATGCAAAGAACACTTCAAATCAATAATAGAACATTAATACCCAAATAGAACAGTAAACTAAGATCATGAACAGGCAATTTGAACTTATATAATTAGTAAGCAAACAATTTTTAAAGACCACATTCATTTCACACTAGTAATGAAAGATGCTAAATAAATATTAGCAAGATACTATATTTCATCTATCAAAATAGAGAATACGTTTAAAAAGATAATACCCCATTGGGAAAGAATTTGTGAAACAGACGCTTTCATATACTGTTTATTAAATTATAAATTGGCATAATCTTTCTAGAAGGCAAATTGGCAGAAGAGATAAATAATCTTAATGAAATTATTGCCTTTTAAACTTGCGATGTTACTTCTATGAATTTAGCCTAGAGGACAACTGGAAAGGCACACAAAGATTTATGCAAAAGTTGTTCATTTTAACATTATTAATAAAAGTGAAAAATAGAAAAATAACCTAAATAGCAACAATCAAAAGAAAGGTTAAATAAAACTATGATAGTTCATATGATGAATTATTATGCTTTTGTAGCATAATGAACAGGATTGCTGAAAATAGTCCTGGAGTGTCACTCTGGGTTGTCTAGACAACTAACCAGCTGGTACCTGAGATTTCTGTTCTCCTCCCAGGAAGAGAGGCTGCAGCCAAGCTCACATCCCCACAGACTGGATGGTGGGTTCCTTCTCTGTCAGTCAGGACTGCAATTTCCCATGGTCTTCAGGTCTCAAAGTGCCTGGCTGCTGTTGTTCTCAGACAATGCCTGTGAATGGCTGGCATGCAACTTATGTTCACACCAAGAGCCTACTTTCTTATCCTTTTTCTAGGAAAACAAAACAAAACAAAACAAAACAAAAAAACCCAAGAACTTCCATGAAGGTATTCTCCATTGGAATGCACACTTACCCTAGTATACTAGACCCAGCAGGAGTCCTTGAGAAATGATTGGAGGATTGGGTGCCCTGTTCCTTCTTTCCTCTTACTGATCCATAGCCTATGTAAGTTTCCCTTCTCTTAAAGAGAGAGAGAGAAAAAAAAAGCCTATTTCTTCCCTATATGCTGTGATTTTATGGAATTTGTCCTGAAACTTGGTTAATGTTGGGGATGGGGAGGGTACAAGAAGAACCTTATTTTGTACAATTAATGGTTATCAAAAATCATAGTTTTTAGCATTTTAATGGATTAGAAAGTACTCACCACATTATGTAGAAAAAAGCATACAAAACTCTATAACTTTATATTTGATATAAACTTTTTTTAAAAAGGTAAAAGTACAGTACATTTATCAATTTTCTACTTAGCAATATTAAAGTTATACAGTGAAAGAACATTAGGCCAAAAGGCTTTGAGTGGAGATTTTAATGGGGAACATTATATTTTGTCACCAGAATTTCAAAAGTCATAGCCATTTTCTAAATAAACTAAAATGAAATAAACACAATATAACTAGATTTTCTGATTTTTCTTATTAAAAATGTAATTAGAGTAATTAAATTTTTTAAAGGTAAGCAACACAAAAATGTTCTGGGTAGAAGTACAATTTTGTTTATCCCTCTAGCTAATTGCATTCTATAGTACATTTTTTCTAGCTGTGAAAGCCAGCAAAAAATAAAATGCTCCAACTTTTTCTTAGTAGCTCTCTCTAACACTCACATACTTTCTGAAGCAACCAAGAGCCAAAATATTTTAGTTTTGGCAACTTGCACTTACTAGTGATTGAATGGTGGATTGAGGCTGGATGGAACAGAAAGTTAGTTATCATGACAACCTGAGATGAATGACTGTGACTCCTGAATCATAGGTTTGTGACCGCACTCCAATTCCGATTCTAAAGTGTCGCTAGATATGTGTAGATGTGTAAATGTCTCAGATTCCTGAATAGTTGGGTGGGAGGATTGTGGTTTGCTGGCTGGAGTAGGTGAAGAGCTTTTAGAATGGCACATTGGTAGCACCTTACAAAGAGTGACCCTTTTCTTACATGTAAGTATTAGTACCGCTTGGGCCTTGCTGCAGAAAGTCTTGCTAAGCATCATTGCTAACTCCATGTTTTTCTCTGAGATAGGACATTTTCCCTGGTGGGCAACATTAGATGCATTAAGGGTTTCATTTCTTTGTGATTTTATAAAATTGTTTTTTTTTTAAGTTTTTTTTTCTTATTTTAATTATACTTTAAGTTCTCGGGTACATGTACAGATCGTGCAGGATTGTTACATAGGTATATACACGCCATGGTGGTTTGCTGCATCCATCCCTATAAAATTATTTTTTAATTGTGGGAAGAGCAAAGGCATATATAAAAAAAGTTATATAAATGTTTATTAAGGAAGAGATTCCTACATGTGCACACGTGTAGGCACACACACACACGCTTTACATTAAATAAGTGATTAATGGCAGGGCTCCACATGGCTCAGCCTACATAAGGAGTCATTTTAAAGGAAGAATGGCCTAGAACCACAACTTATTAAAAAGGCAACTCTACATAATTCCCTATATTTCTTAAATGGTATGTAATGGCCCCAACAGACAGCCAACAGCAATCCTTCTCATAAATTCTTTCTTTCTTTCTTTTCTTTTTTTTTTTTTTTGAGAGGCTCTCACTCTGTAACCCAGGCTGAAGTGCAGTGGTGCCATCTCAAGTCACTGCAGCCTTGACGTCCTGGGCTCAAGCAATTGTTCCACCTCAGCCTCCTGAGTATCTAGGATTACAGGCATGTACTACCATGCCCAGTTAATTTTTGTATTTTTTTGTAGAGACAGGGTCTCATCATGTTGACCAGGCTGGTCTTGAACTCCTGAGCTCAAGCAATGCACCCACCTCAGCCTCCCGAAGTGCTGGGATTGTAGGCATGAGGCACCACGCCCAGCCTATAAATTTTTATTTCCTTCAGTTCTCTTGTACTCTGGAGCTACTCCAGTCTCATATATTCCAAACGTCAAGTCTTGGCCAGGGAGGCTTTTTTCCCCTCTCATTCTCCCTCATTCCTAGCTGTTTATTATATAGAGCCACAGTTTCTCAATGCTTATCTCCTCCTGCCTCTTTGGCACACTCACACATAGGAAATATTGCCTGTATTAAACACATATAAACAAAAGAGCAAAGAGGAACAAATGAAAATCTTTACAGTAGTTAACTCCTCGTGATGAAATTGTTACAGTAGGTAGCAAGTCAGACATAAGCAAGGCAGGAGAGGGCCCCCCCACCAGCTCCCCCCCCCACCGCCAGCCACAACCCCCCCACTCCCCACCCCCTCCACCCCCTACCCCCTCCACCCCCCACCCCCCACCCCCACCCTGGCAAACCAGCAATCATCAGGTGATGGTCGGTGGTTAACTATCTCTTTAAAATAACAATGGGTTGCAGCTGGCACCAGGAAGAGTCATCTCCCAGTAATTGGAAACATCTGAAACTTATGATCAGCAGCTTCCCAATAAGATCTCAGGAGTTGGGCGCCTGGGCTCAAGCATGCGTATTGAAGGGCAAGATGTCAGAGTTTAATTGGTATATGACCTTCTAGGGACATTCAACTGGTAAGGGAAGAACGACTAAAATGAGCATGCCAACAACTCCAGGAAGCACACTGTGTGTGCATGCTTCCCTCCCAGGTGCTAGCTGACCAGTGAGCATGAGTCCACCCACCCCAAGGGAAAAATCAAGGGAGAAAGAATGCAAGACCCTGGAAGAATGCCAATGTATAACACCCCAAGTCAAAAGGTCAAATCGTGCACTTGATCTCTCAAATTGGCTGCTAGGCCCTCTTCCACGTGTCCTTTACTGCTTTTCCTTCTTGCTTTAAAGCTTTTTCATAAACTTTCACTCCTACTTTAAAATTTGCCTCCATCTCTCTTGACTTATGCACCTGTGTTGAATTCCTTCTTCTGAGGAGGGAAGAACTGAGTTCGCTGCAGACCTGTATGGATTCGTTGCCATAACGTATTTTGGTGCTGCATCTTGAATGTGTTCCACAGTTAACAAAATTGCATTTAATATTGGTTTTAATTTTTAAGATTTCCTAAATTTTATAATTTTCTAGAATGAACATGTGTAATTGAAACTTTACTTTTTATAATTAACTCAATTTACTTTAAATTTTAAAATAATGTGTAATCATAACACGAAATTTAAAAGAAACAAATAATAAGATATATAGTGAAAAGTAAGTCACCTCGCCCTAACTCCAATGCCTTAATCTTCCATTGTCTTCCCAGAAACAATCTATGCTATCTTCCAGAGGTAGTTTCTGCATAGTTGAAGATAGCCTTAAGTGTTTTAGACACAGGAGAATGTATTATAAGCACTCATTGAACTCTATTTTTTTCATTAAAATGATCTTGGGGGTTGTTTCTTCTGGTATATTGATGGATCAGTTCCACATTTTAAAAATTACTATAGCTTTATAGTGGGATTTTTTTTAAATCTGGAGGACTATATCCTCTTATTACGCCTCTCACCCTCAGAATTTATTAGAACTATTTTTGCATATTATGTTTCTATACAAATTTTAGAAAATGCTTATCTTATTTTAAAAAGTTCACAACATTCTTAAAGAAAAATCATTACATTTATTTATTTGAGAATCAACATCTGTATGAGTCATTTTGTCCAAGATTTAAAAATGCCCTTGCCTTCGTTTAAGTCTTCTTTTGTGTTCTTCAGCAGCATTTTAAAGATTACTCATATAAAACTTATGTGTACTTTCTCCCTTTTATCTTGATTCAGTCACTTCCTGATGTTTGTATTCTATTTTTGAAGTAAATAGCTCTCTATTTTTGTCAACTAAAAACATTTTATTAAATTCATTAATTTCACTTTATTTTTATCTTTCCCTTATAATTTCCTTAAGAGTTAATTCTTCAATTTAATGAGTTGGATACTTATATACTGACTTTTTTCTTGTTAATATAAGTATTTATATTTGTGGTTACCTTTATGCACCTTAGGCCTATCCTGGTTTTTGATGTTTAGTACTTTACTATTACTATTTTCTCTATTGTCATAGAATTTTTGTTTGCTTTTCCTTTTGTACTAAAAATTGTTGAAGAGATTAATAAAATTTCACCATCTCACAGAGCTCTTTATGTTTTTAATATTAACTTCTAGCATTACAATTCTAGAAAAGAGAATGCTGTTTGTGCTATTTCTTTTTGAAATTTGCAGCAGCTTTTTTGTTTGCTTAATATGTGATCACTTTTTGTGAATGATCCATGGAAATGTTATTAATTTTTACCAAGTTTGTCAGCTATTTAATTTATCATTAAATTGGAAAAGCAAATTACAGAATTTTACTACAAACATACCCTTCTTTCCACTTCATGAGTCACTTAATTTTAAGTATTTTTCTTGGTTTTAACATATAATTATATTTTGCTTTATAGTCAAATCTGATAAACTTTTTCTTTTAGTAGATGTTTATTTAAATTCATTGATGTAACACATACATTTGACTTTATTTCTGATATATTTTGGTTGAACATTATATTTTAATAGGTCTTTTGCTTTTTATCTTTTGATATATGACCTACATTTGCTTGACTTTTGTAAATGCATTTATAGTCTAATAATTTGAAAAGCTTATTACCTGTACATAGTTATCTAATGTTTACCTTTGTAACTAACTTTATGTAATACATAAAATTTTACTTCACCGTTAACTACAGAAATGTGTTAGTTATATTATTGTTTCTATATCAACCTAGTTTAAAACATAAATGTAATTGTTCAATGATTTTCCTCAGGGTTGTTTTATTTTTCAACGAATATTTCAAAAATTCAATGCTCTCTGCTGGTCATTTTCTACATGAAATGTATTATTATTATTATTATTAATTATTATTATTATTGTGGCAAGGTCTCACTCTGTTGCCCAGGCTGGTACACAGGGGAGTGATCCTGGCTCACTGCAACCTTCACCTCTTGGGTTCAAGTGATTCTCCTGCATCAGCCACCCAAATACTGGGATTACAGGTGTGCACCACCACACCAGGCTAATTTTTGTATTTTTAGTAGAGATGGAATTTTGCCATGTTGCCCAGGCTGTTCTTGAACTCCTGGCCTCCTGTGATCCACCTGCCTTGGCTTTTCAAACTGATGGGATTACAGGTGTGAACCACTGTGCCTGGCCAAAATTTATTAATTTCCCTGGAATATGCCTCATTGTTGAAAGTTTTGTGTTCATTTCTCTCAAAATTGGAGTAGTTTTTCATTTTGTAGTTTCAGATCTCTCTAGTTTCAGAACAATTTTATTAAATTATATTTCTAAATATTTTTTTCCAGTGGCGATTTCTCTCTTCCTCATGAAGCAACAATAATGCATATGTTGGATCTCCTTCCATATTTATGATGCTATTTCTTCTCTTTTTTCACTCAATTTTCTTGAAGTATAGCTTTCATATAAAAGTGAACAAATTATAATTGCCTAGTCAATGAGTAATGACAGTGGACATATCTGTTTAACTACTGTCTTTTTTATTCTTCAAAAAATGAAACATTACTCAACACGTCAAATCCTCCTACTTTTCCAAAAGTAATGGCCATCCTAACTTAAACTCTTTCTCTTTTCAATTTCATTTTGTTTTCTTATCTCAAGTCTGTTTGCCATATTTCTTAGTTTGTATTCAGCTGTTTTAAAAATTTTTTTCTTTTAGCTGTAATGATTTTATTGTCCTCATTCACTTCACAAGTTTACTTTTTTATATTTTTTTCTCAAATGTTTCATATCTCTTATTGAGTTTTTGTTTTATAAAAAGGATATTTTCATGGCTTTCTTTGAGTTTTTTGAAATATGTTTTATCATAATTTTAATCTTCTGCATTAAGACATTTGCAACAGTGTAATCTTTATCTACATTCTTGTTCTTTCCTTTATTTTTGTGTTTTGCATATGTTAGATATTAGTTTCTATTAAATTGTTTTCCATTATTGAATACTGTTGAGTTCTACCTGGATTAACTATTTATAGGAGATTTGTGTGTGATAGGAGCAAGTTTAGTGGTCTGAGCTAGCAAGTTTTGTCTAGCTGATAACATGGATTTCATGTTACAGATTTTGTGATTCTCTGCATAGATGAGCTTGTTTAGTCTTTTTATTAAATTGAAAAAAGATGAGATCTATAAAGATATTTACCAGGGCGGCTTCTATAAGTAGCCCAGATAATCCAATTTTGTTGCCTTTGTCATCCTAAGTGTTTAATAGGATACTGCACTCGATTCTGTGAGCTTTTGCTGAGATATATGTGGTGTCTCGATACCTAAACTTATCTTGGTTGGATTTTTATTGTGCTTTTCAACCTTTCCTTAAATAAAAAAAAACTTTTTAAAGTTTTAAAATTTTTTATTTAATCA
Organism: Cacajao melanocephalus; assembly: GCA_963573385.1. Lineage (NCBI taxonomy): Eukaryota > Metazoa > Chordata > Mammalia > Primates > Pitheciidae > Cacajao > Cacajao melanocephalus. Next base: position 39,348 of record CAUYLG010055645.1, read on the forward strand.
TAATTTTATCTATGAATGTTCAATTTCAACTTCTTATTCTCCCTGTTTTGGCATAGCTTAATAGAGAAAAGAAAAGTAGTCATTTTTACTCTGTCTTCCTAAAAACAGATATTTGAATTGTTTTGTATTACATGCAGGAAAAAAAACATAAACCTAACTGTAATTGTGTTATTATTTTGATCATTATCTACCTGTATAGACTTTTGTGTGTGGGTTGGGGATAGTTAATACGTGTTTTCTTTGTCTCCTTCTCCTATTATCTGCTGCTTGGGAAGACAGGAAACAGATTGGTAGAGAGTGCTGAGTGACTCGTTTTTCATTATAAAGAGACTTAAATGACAGCTGGTTATATCCACAAGGAAGACCCGCTTCTACTGGATAGCTATGCTAGAGTTAGAACTTATTCTAAGTGATCAAGAAAGACAGAGAAGGGGACTATAATGGTTCCATTTCCCCCATTCCTTCAACAACCCTAACCCATCTCTCTTCTCACTTTTCCTTTATCAGACTTTAGTGTGAGAAAGAGCAAAGATTCATCCGTTAGGGGAGGGGTTGGAAAACTATGGCAGGAAGACCAGATCTGGCTGGTTGCTTGTTTTTGTAAATAAAGTTTTACTAGAATAGAATCATTTTTTGTTAGTTTATATATTGTCTATGGCTGCTTTGTCGATTTGTAGCAGATTTATTTCAGTAGTTGTGACTGAGACTCTATGGCCCAAAAAGGCTAAAATACTTACTATTTGGCCTTTTCCAGAAAAAGTTTGCTGACCTGTCCTTTTGGCACTCATTTTCCCACTTAATCTAAATCATTTGGTACCCTTTCTAAAAATATAGATTCCTTTTCTTTTGAAATATCAATCTCAGTAAGTCCATGGAGGTTTAGCATTTTAAACACAGTAATCAGATAATCTTGAGCGAAACATTGATAAACACTGCCGAAGAGTCAAGAATGAAAGCATAAGAAATAGTTTGTAGGAAAATTCAAAGAGCTTTATGTAGTATTTTCATCTATTTTTCCCAAATTAAAATCAAAACTCAGTACCTTTTTGTCTTTCCTACAAAAGACAAAGTTCTTCTCATTAGACACTCTCCCTTTCATCTAAAACAAATATATTCCCATTGAAGTATAGCCCTGTAAATTTCACATAGAGTCTGTCAAACTAGATTCTGTTTGAGACATACTCTCAAGAGGTTTGTAGCAATGATTTCACTATTCGCCAGTCATGTGTTCATGAATAAATTTGGATTTGTTCTTACTTATATAATTTAACGTGCACCAGAATAGTTTTTTTTTAAAGCTTATCTCTTGTCTTTGAAAAAATAAATAGAATAATTGTTTAGTTTGCTATCAACTTTTCACTAAAATTTACTTACCATAAGTTGTATTCAATATTGAGTTTCTTCTGCTCATACCTCCAGAAAGGAAATTACAGTTTAACAAGCACAAAAGCAGTTCCTAGTATTTAATATTTTAGTGTTAAGCACCAGTATTATCATGCCTTGATCATCAGAAATGATTAGCTACTAATAAGAAAATGCTGTCCAGGACAAGAAATTGTGAAGAGACTGTGTTCTAAGACTTTTTCTCAAAGAAGTTTGATTTTAGAAATGCCATGGGCTTTGCTTAATAATGCAGATTCTGAGGCAATTCTCTCAGAGAGTTTAATTTGTTAATCTGGACTGGATCTCAAGAATATGTATTTTTAATAAAAATTCAGTTGATTCTTATGATAAGGAAAGTTTAGAAAACACTGTTAGAAGTTCAGATGTTACTAATCAATGGTAATCATTGCAGGCATTTTCTCTGACTTTTGAGTATTACAGAAAAATAAGGTGGGCTGTGTTCTCTTACCAGAGGCAAAAAGCTATGTGAAGGAGAAATGAGCATTTACAACATGTACAACTTGTACATGCTCCTTATTTCTCCTTCACATAGCTTTTTGCCTCTGGTAAGAGAATACAGATGTTTGATTTGAATATGTGCTATCACCTCAGTACTTGGGTTGTTTGGTGTTTGCAACGTTTGTCTCAGAGGCACTGAGTTCTTAGAGGGGGCCTAGTTCTGTTTTATACCATCCATCTTTTAACCTTCTCCTTGCAAAAAAGATTAAACCTAACCTCCCCTATTCTGCCTATTTTATATGTCCTCATCCTTGTGACTACTATATTTATATGCAGTGTCTATATAAAGAATTTGATGTATAATAAACTTCTCTCTATAAGTACATATATAGACCAAAAAAAAATCTGGTTGGTGGGTGTTTGGAATAGGTGAAATATTTTCAAACTGAGGAGGAAGAAAATTCCATATGATGTTTTTAACCAGAATCAGGAAAGGGATGTATAGTTTGAAAACATTCTCAATATTACAATTTTTTATTTATAAAATGAAACAATTATTTCTATGCTTTTCATGATTTCAGCTGAAGGTAAAGTCAAACAAATATTTTTTTGATTAGTGGAGAAGATAGTCATTTTTAACTAGAAGCAGTCTCCTCTTGAAGGGAAGATGAGGAATAAAATTTAGTTTTAACAAAAGAGGACACGGTTTAAATATTTTAAAACTAAGATAGATGTCTTCTAATATTTCTTCCAACATTAAGATTCTGTTAGCTTTCAAACATTTAAAATATCTTGTTTTAAAATATATTATTCTAATTATTTTCCTTCCTCCTACATGATGGTTGTGTATACCAGATTAAGGAGAAAAAAAAGTCTCTGGCATTCTGCTTGCTTTTAGAATGTAGAAAGCTAAAAAGAATTTGCTCTCACCTCTGAATGAGAAAGAGATAATAAATGACAAAAAGTATAACTTTTCTGGAACTCATCAGGTACCTGAGGACACAGGGCACTGAGCAGTCTGAAATCCATGGAGGACCAACCTCTTTCAAAAGGGGAAGAGGTGAGTAGAACTGATCACCTGTGTCAGAGCAAGAGGGGAGGAGGTATCAGTCACCATACATACACCCTGACAGAGAAATGGCTTGCTGGTCTCTGGGCACAAATATCATTTATTTTAGCTTCTACTAGTCTACACAAGATATTTGGCATTGAACCAAAAATTATATGATACGGAAGTAAGAAAAATAAAGCTTCACATTTTAGAATAGTTTTGGATTTAAAGTAGTGTTGCAAAGACAATACAAAGAGAACAAAGAGAACTAGCACCTGGTTCTTTATCTGTGAAGTAGAATATATATATATATGTGTATATATATATGTTATATATATATGTGTATATATATATATGTTATATATATGTGTATATATATGTTATATATATATATGTGTATATATATGTAATATATATATGTGTATATATATATGTAATATATATATGTGTATATATATATGTAATATACATATGTGTATATATATATGTACTCGTGTGTGTGTGTGTGTGTATGTGTGTATAAAGAGAGAGAAAGAGAGAGAGAGATCATATATATAGTACATTTGTCACAACAAAGGCTTCAACATTGGTATTTTACTATTAGCTAATCTCTAAAATTTATTCATATTTTACTAATGTTTCCTCAATGTCTTGTTTTTCTTCCAGGAACCTTCCCAAGTTATCACATTGCATTAGGCCAGTATGCTTCCTTAGCCTCCTCTGGTCTGTGACAATTTTTAGACTTTCCAATAATCTGGACATTTTTGAAGAATACTGGTCAGATACTTTGTAGAATGTCCTTCGATGTGGGTTTGTCTGATGTGTTTCTTATAGTTAGACTGGGTTTTTAAGGGGAAGACCACAGAAGCAAAGTGTCATTCCCATTACATCATATCAATGGTGCATTATATCAGCATGACATATCACTGATAAGCTTAATTTTGAGAACCTGACCTAGGTAATTTTTGCCAAGGCTCTCCACTGTAGTTGTTTTCCCTCTCTTTTTGTACTCTGCTCTTCAGAAGAGAGTTTCTAAGTTCAGCCACAGTGAAGGTGAGGAGAGTTAAGCTCCCCTTCCTTGACAGTGGAGTACCTACATAAATTTTTTCTTGCTATTTTCTATTTGTTTTCTACTAAACAATGTTGAGATTAGCTAGTTTCTTAATTTATATTCTCTGGAAACAAACCCAAACAGACTCCTATTTAAGTAATGTATGGAGGGGATGTTCTTATGAGAAAATGAGTTATTTTGGGTAAAACAAAGGGGAAAAAGCTACGTGAGGATTTGGCCTCAGCTGGAGACCAGTTTTGAACTGAGCCCAAGGGGTGTTCTGAGCATGAATTGCACCGCAGAGTGAGTCTGGTTCAAGGGGGCTGGATAATTATACCTCCATATCATCCAACCATTAGCTAGCTGCAGCCTGCAGTGTTGTGGGCTGGGAATAATCCCCCAAGTGAGGCTGTTCTTGTTGACAGTTCTCTCAAAAGAAAAGGTACCTAGGAGCTGTTAGCAGTCAGTACTTACAACAGCTGGAAAATAAGTGTGCTGACTTAGTAAAGTGGATTAGGGAAAGAAATGAAGACCATATTCTACAGCTAATAATCTCTTCTTCTGTTCCTTATCATTAAATTTTGGGTTTATTTTTCCATTGAAATAGACTGCAAACAGCATGAGTGACACTGGTTGTCCTGCAACGTGTACTGTCAAGCTCACTGCTGTCTTATTGGTCTTTCTGCATTTATGTTACCAGCCCTGAAATTATTAGAGTTCAGGACCTTTGATTATAGCAATTGCCAAGGTAGCCACATTTAATGATCCTTGTTTCTTTTTGATTTTTTCCCTAGTACTAATTACTTGAGAATGTTCATGATTTATCTTCATATCTATTTTAGGTAGAAAAACATTTTTACGATACGTAATTTTTAACTGAGTGAACAATATTGATAGATGTGAGATGTACACCAGAGCCTATAATTTACAGATTGTAAGTATTTGCATAAGAAAATTGTGGAGAGATTGCTCTTTGTCTCACTTTGCTCCCTATTTGCCCCAATCCTGTGAGCCTTCAGTGGAAGCTGGAAAGGTAAAATGACGTTCTTCAGACACACAGGAGCTAAGGTTCTATATGTGAATCAGGTTCAGCCAAGCAGAGGCACCCATTGGTGTCACAGAGGAAGCAGGCAAGGTAGGGTAGTGGCTGCACAGGTGAGGTGTGATCTTGGGTCATAGTCATTTGATGCCCCTGCAGCAGCTGTGAGGCAACTTCTGCAGGCTGTTCCCTAATGTCACGGAAGCCAAGTGGCAGATGGTGCTGCTGGCACACAGTGGTGTGGGTGGGCATTTCTTCTGGTTGCCTTGCTTCTGCCATTTTCCTAGTACTTTCTGAAACTTTATATGCTGCTTAAAAATGCGTAGTAGATTCTCTCTCATCAGACCATCTCGAACAGATTTCATTACCTGCAACTAAGAACTCTGATCTTGGCAGGGACAATAATAATCCTAAATCTCCGCAGAGTTATTCTCAAAATAATATCTCAATGAGTACCAAAATGATGCTGCCACATGCTAGGTCTGCTTCTTTGCTTTATAGGCCTACAAACCCATTCTTAATTGTTCTCCAGGGTGGTCAGGTTTAGAAACATATGCATACACCTGAAGCTGAAGCTGAAAAAAAAAAAAAGAGAGACTGAAGTGGACACAACCATGAATTAATTAAATGGTCGAGATGTCAGGGAAATTTCTGCCTCAATTCAACGTACATGATCGTAAGCCTAGGTCAAGAAAACTGGGACTGAGTGTGAAGATGGCAAAAAGGAATCTCACACACACCAATATATCAATGTATACAACGATCAAAAACCTAACAGCAGAGGCACAGTGAGCGCAGCTTTGCAATGTGGCCCTTCTCTTTTTCACAGGATGCTCTCAGCATGGGGACAAAGGTGGCAGAGCAGTCTGTGTGGGGATCAGCCACCAGCCCTAACATCCTGAATTGGGCCCTGAAATTCTTATGCCATCCTCACATATGCACATGTATTTTGCATCCTCCATTTACCTGGACACACAATCACAACATGAAATGCCAAATCATAATCAAATGAGTGGGCGAAGGCATGCAGGGTAAAAGATGAAGGAATTTATATGACCTTGTGACAAATTCCTCAGATAACAGCTTGAAGGACTTGGCAGTAGGACTAGAAAGCTTCAAATTGGTTGACCCAACATCCGCCTACCCTGGGCAGGTCTGGATGAGCATAATGAAGTTCAAGCTTATTACCTTTTTATTTGCTTGTTAAAGTTTATTTTTATACATGTTTTACTTCTCCTTCTAGGTAATTTACTACAATCTGGACTCTGTTTTGACCTAAGTCCTGAGGTTTGACTGGAAAACCTTCTAGTCACCCATTTTCTGGTTAATTCTTAGATTTAGTCACTTAGGACAGAAGTAGGAAGGCAAGTTGATTTCTTGATTTACCCATCAAAAGACAATCTTATTTCCAAGTTCTTGGAGTAAGCCTCATTCAATCCCTCAAGTACTGACAACACTGATCTGCCAAGATTCTCAAGAAATACCTACCTACACAGTCTATCTTTAGGCCATAAGAATGAAGCCTGTGAAATTTATCTTGCTTCTAATTTTAAACTTAAATTTTAAGATCTACTTTCCCCTGCAAATGCAAATGATTATTCTGTCATTTTGACTGCACTTTGGCTGTGTTTGAATTACTTGCATGTAGCATATTTTAAAAATAAAAGTTTATTTTTTGAAAATTCAGCATTTAGATTACAATTTGAAGAAAAAAAATTATGATACAAAATTTATCTTTTATTCAACCAATATGGCCTGTCACTTTTTTTTTATAAATTTTATCCCATAAATGATTTGAAGGAACTTGGCAATTCAGTTTATCCTACTATATCTTTGCTATCAAAACTAGCAAAAAGCCAGTTTACACTTGGCATCGGTTTTGTAAGTTTATTAAAAATAGAAAAAGTGGTCTCAAATAAATGTTACTTTGGGAGTTTGAGACATGGCTAATGGGTTGTAAATGTGTCTCAGGGATTCTATTAAAAGCTGTGTGTAGAAAGGCCAAAGAAGATGCATTTTCCCTTCTACTAGGGAGAATTTTGGCAATATTAGTAGACACAGAAATCATTAAATAACACCAGTTGTAAGTACATGCTCCTCTAAACTTTATAAGTGTTTCCAAAATTCTGTCCTTTAATATGCATTTCTGGAACAAAAGTAAATCTGGATAATTTTAAAAATTACTTTATCATTTAATTATGCCATTATTGTTTTATTGCTGCAGTGCTACTCATATTATCCTCGATAGTCTTTCTTTTCTTTTGGCTCTTTCTTCATCTCCTTTTTAAAGCAGCAAGATCAAGTACAAAAAGCATTTGCCATAATTTACAATAAAAATACAAGAACAATAAAAACAAACACCATTAACAAAATATAAACCCAAATGCCAGAATGGAAAGAGAACGGAAAACTCTATGTTAAAATTTCCTAGGTATAGAAAGGTATTGTAATGAAGCCCCAAATTTAACGTTGGTCTGTCTAAATTCCTTGGCCTTTGGTTTAATCTTCCCTCTCTCCCTCCGTCCCTCCCTCCCTCTTTCCCTTCCCTCCTCTTCCCTCCCTCCCTCCCTCTGTCCCTCCCTTTCTTTTCATACAGAGTCTTGTTTTATTGCCCAGACTGGAATACAGTGCCACAATCTCAGCTCAATGCAACCTCTGCCTTCCAGATTCAAGCCATTTTCCTGCCTCAGCTTCCCAAGTAGCTGGGATTACAGGCACCACCACCCTGCCTGGCTAATTTTTGTATTTTTAGCAGTGACAGGGTTTTGCCATGTTGGTCAGGCTGGTCTTGAACTCCTGACTTCATGTGATCTGCCCTTCTTGGCCTCCAAAAGTGCAGGGATTACAGGTGTGAGCCACCACACCCAGCCATACCACCCTGAATGTGCCTGATCTTGTCTGGTTTAGCTCTTTCTGAAAAAGGAACTCTGTCTGTTTAATAAGTAGAATGCAACACAATACCTGACAAGCAATCTCAGAGAAAATGTAGAGACATTTCACATCTTACTTTTTTGTCTCCTGTAACGAAGTTATTGAATAGGCTGAGCTCCAAAGAAACCCATTTTTCTCTGACCTCTGTGTTCAAAAATATTCCTAAAATTACCCTTTCCCAATCTTTGATGGCATTATAGATTCCATAGCTTTCTAAGTATTTTCTCATTTTTAGACTTTAAAGATCCTAAATCAAACACTAATCTCATATCCAATTAAAGATTTCTTCCTTCTCCTATCTTAGGTATGGTATAGAGGCTGGGGAACAGCAGTAAAGAAAGTGGAGTCAATTCTTTCACTCTCCTATCACATCCTCTCCTGTGCGCACGCACATGTGTGTGTGTGTGTGTGTGTGTGTGTGAGATCAGGCAACACACTGTACTATGAATAATAAGCATTATATGGGATGAAGTATTTACAAATTGGATAGCGCAGGTGCATTAGCCCCTTGTTATCTTAATTTCATATCTAGCTAAAGGAAGCTGTCAAAAAATTTTCCTAGCTCTTTGTTACAATCTCCGTTATTCTTTTCAAAGCACCTCCTTTTTATCTATCTATCTATCTGTCTATCTATCCATCCATCCATCCATCCATCCATCCATCTATTTATTTTTGCGATAGAGTTTCGCTCTTGTTGCCCAGGCTGGAGTGCAATGGCACAATCTCAGCTCGCTGCAGTCTCCATCTCCTCGGTTCAAGCAATTCTCCTGCCTCAGCCTCCCAAATAGCTGGGATTACAGGCAGCCACCGTCATGCCTGGCTAATTTTTTTGTATTTTTAGTAGAGATAGGGTTTCACCATGTTGATCAGGGTGGTCTTGAACTTCTGACCTCAGGTGATTCACCCACCTCAGCCTCCCAAAGTGCTAAGATTGCAGGTGTGAGCCACCCCACCCAGCCAGCATCTGCTTTTTAAATCATATGTTTCTCCAAATTAAATTTTTCCTCCTTTAAAATTTATCTCTTGGTTCCTTCTCCTTTTCCATTGACTTCAGATTTGGCATTAACTAGCAGTGTGAATTTAGGTAAATCACTTGATCTAAGAAGATCAAGGTTTATTTTGCAGCTAGTTTGGATTAGGTGATCTTGACTTGTCTTTCAGTCCAAAATAAGAAAATGTATGTAAAATATTTTTGTGAACAATCAGGTGCCATTAATATAAAGGTTAGTTATTATTTCTGCTTGTATTTTATTTTTTTCTGATTTCTGGATCCCTCAACCACTTCTAACACTCCCACCTCATGCATATCCTGGATAAGTTTTCCATTGCACTTTACTCAAAAGAAGACAGTGAGAGTACTAAAAATATTTAACAGCTTCTGGAATAGTGTCTGTGTATGTGACTGCAGGGAGAGGGGGTGTTCTTTTTTTCCTGTTCTTTATTTATACACATATGAGGGGAACGGTTTCTAATTCTTTCAGCTATGTGAGATTTTTGAACATGCAAGACCTCATCTGGATGTGGATACAAATGGCAAATAGCAATAGAATCCTAATTTCACTGGCTCTTGTTCAATCTATTCCATCAGGATTCCAAACCCTTGTAACCCACATCCCCACCAGCCTCCTAAGCATTCCTGGGAGCCTCTGGTCAGATAACTCAATGCCAATATCTACCTTTTTTTTTTCCTTTTTTCTTCTCAGACCCATTTTAGCTGGTTAGGACTCTGCTCCCCAGCTATTACTGCATCCACCAGGTTTTGTCCCACCTCCTGCTGCAGTGGAATCATTGGAGCTGGGGAGACGCCATGGCTGACAGGGTGCTGCTGTGGAGTGGGACAGCATGCCTCACTCCCATCCTTGTGCAACAGTAGGAATGCTGCTGAGATATGCCAAATGGCACAGAGTCTTTGGTGAAAGCGGTCTTTCAGTTTTTACTTATATTTCACACCCCTAGTTTCAAATATGAATTTGACAAAGAGACAAATCAGAGTGATAAACCCACAAGCAGATCAGAATTTCCATTCCTTTCCAGGACTAAGCCATTCTTTCACAGTCAAGCATGAGATACTTGCATCCTTTCCTCCATAGGTTGGTTTTCTTTCAGGAGGTGTTTCAATCTTCTAATGTCAGAGACTGAAGATCAGTTCACCAGACATGCCCAATATATGCAAAAGGTGGAAAACTTCATATTCTTAACACTTGGTACCAGAATAGTGTAACAGATGCAACTGACCTTAGGAAAAATACCTTAATAAGTATCTGGGGTAGACAGAGGCTGAGACCCAAAGGCCTAGTGGTTGGACATTACCAACACACATAGCTGCTAGTAGGTGAGGGTGAAGAGGAGGTAAATGAGGAGTGAGATGCTTTGGAGATAAGACAACATGGGGTCTTGCAAGGGAAGAAGGTATGAGAGAAACCTGTCAGATAGGGGGGCAGAAAGAATGTCAAAAGAATAAGTATGTCTTATAAGTGATTTTTCATTGATTACCGTGTGATTCCTATATTCTTATTCAGTTTGGCTTTGGATGGAATAAAAGATTATAGAAAACATAAGCCAATGCCGTTCAGATGTTATGAGGTAAGAGTGGTTCCCAGCTGACATCTGGATCGTATGTGGGAAAAAACCAACTATGTCTCAATATGGAGATGTTCCATCAAGTTAACTCCAACTTATAGTAAAATAGAGAGGCAAAAATTGAGCCAATGGAAACCATTTATACTTGACACAATTAAATTGTCAATATTTGGAGAGGTATTAAGGATGAATCTGGATTGGGTAAATTGTCTGCTATTCTGGGAAAGAGTATAATGTTTTGGCAAATGGAAATGAAGAAGGAGTTAAATTTTGACTTGAGTTGTAAAGAGATAAAGATATGATATGTGTAAGAAAAACAAATAAGAAAATTTGTATCATTAGATAAAAGTCCAGAAGAAGTTGGAGGAGAGAGAAAGAGAAAGAGATGGAGAGAGCAAAAGAGAGAGAGAGAGAGAGTGACCCCTTGACTAAAGAAAGTTAACTGAGGGCTTAGTATGTGAAGCATTCAGGATACAAACAATACGTTTTTGTGGGATGGTATTCATATTCATGTGTGAAGTAACTGGCAGTCATGGGAAGGTTAAAGTAATGTGTAGACCCCGTGAGTTTGACTGTCTTGTGTAGAATATACCAGGTGTATGATTCCAGAGTGGGCAAAGACTAAGGAAAGATGGGGCAGTCTTGAGAAAGTTGGAACCAACCTGAGGATTATGAAAGGGAAAGAAAAGCAGTGGAAAAGGAGAGAGAAAGGGTTTATTATTTAGAAATAGATGGCTGTGAAAATGGAAGAGAATGAGGCCTGCATTCATGGTGATTCACAATGAATTGATTGATAAGAGCAATACTCTTTACTGGTACTAATTATATCAGTTGCACAGGAGTCTTGTACCCTGTGCCTCAGGCAAACTCTAGGCCTAGCACTTTCTCTTTAGAATTCTTTTCAATGTAGGGCTGCTCAGCATCAGTGAAGTGGAATGCATAGAGATGAAAGCATAGATGAAAGCTTCCCAGACCCATAACCAACAACTCCTATCAAATAGAGTACCTATAATGCTGATAAGTATGGTTAGAAAGTAAGAGGTAAAAATGATAAATAAGATGGCAAGGGACCTCAGGGCAGCGTAGTGCGCTTTCATTCTTGGGTTGCAGTGACCAGCAGTATGATGTTGCATCTGCTTGGTCAGTGATGCCATGAGCAAGATGTTGGAGGCCAGGAACAGGACAAAAGGAACAACCAACGAGACTGCTTTATAATACTTGGACAGATACTGATGAACCTTTTGAAGTCTGTCAATTTCAGTGCTGTTTCTGGGTAGATGCTCCACGGTGAGTAACTGAATATGAATGTAATACCCAATAGCTGAAGGGATGATTGCCACACAAGTAATCATCAGAGAACCCAGTAATAAACAGGGAACCAACCTCAAAATTCTCCACCTCAGCCAGAGAAAGATGGGATGGGTGAAAGAAGAGATCTTGAGGCAATAGAAGACGGCAAGCAAGCTGTTTAACCAGAATGAAAGGATATTAAAAAATTCCCAGGTAATTTGTAAGTTGCAAAGTACAAAATTAAGGTTAAAATAGGAGCAAAAATTATTCTGCATTGATGCCCACTGTTGACAGAAGCGAGAGGTGCCCAGGCTGATGAGAATCATGTCCACAGGCATCAGCCTTCTGACTTGCAGCCATTCTCTGCCCAGCACTGCAACAATTAAGCTGCTCTGAACAATAATTGTCAAGGACTCAAGCACATAGATGATTATGAAGAAGACGGTGAGTTGGAAGGATATCATTCTTCTACTCCAAAGTATCTTCCTGGACAAAGACTCTGAATATCTGTACCAAATTCCAGGTAGAGAAGGGGTTCCTGATTCCAGCAGTGTCTGGTTCAAGAAAATACCTCCCTCTGGAAGCAAATTTTCCCAAGCTCTTTTTTTAATTTTGCCATTTTCCTATCTATAGAATTTGTATATGCTTTGCTTGCTGGTTTGCTATTACATCTGAATATAGGGAAATGTTATTTAGATGTGGATTCTGCTCCTGAGATGATTTGATTATTCCAAAAAAGGCATACGTATTTCATAACCATGTTGTTTATTTCCTCTTTGTCTGAGACGCACTTAGCTTATTTTTTTTTCTTCTTTAAATGACATCTTCACTCTTTTAACCTAAAATTTGAGCTATAGGAAAGATGAATCCTTCCCTGTTCATTCATGTCCTGCATGATGTTTCTGCTGTGTTGAGTGAGGTACCAAAGGGAATCTCAGAAGCCCTATCTTCCCACTTCTCATGGCAGCCAGTGGTGGATGCTATAACCGAAGTGTGAGAGTAAATAAAAACAATAAAAGTCTTTCCTCTGAAACTCCACAAAATTGGTGGAACCCCAGACATTCAAGTATTTCCATCCAATGCAGGCCACTCTCATAACTGCCATCGAATTCCCCCACTCAGAGAAATCAAACTGCAGAGAAAACACTGCACACAGCCCCTGTTAGCTACTGTTCTTCTGCCAATTCCAATGCTTTGAGCATATGCCTTACACATTTTTGGAAATTATTCTTGTCTTGTTAACATCACTGTTGTTGTTGTTGTTGTTGTTTCTCTTACATGGCTAGGTTCTTTTTGTCACTGCTCCCATTATTTGGGAAGAATTGAAAGAGGACCCTCTTACCACTAGTAAAGCACATTTCTTCTAAATGTACAGGAATCATTTCGTAGCTATACAAGCAGGTTAGAAAAGGAATACATTTTCCTTCAGTTCAGGAAAACTCTTCCAAATGGACACCAAATATTTAACAAGTGGCTTCAGAAATGAGAGATGATTCTAATAATTGCAAATTGGTGAGGGAGACGAAGTGAAAGTCATTGACCTTATGTATGATAAACTCAGAGCCTGTACCGACTTTTAGTCATTCGAAGAAGACAGCATAGAAGCAAGCAAACATGAATCTTAGAATTCTTGAAGACAAAACAAGAAACTACTGAACGCGTGATGGAAAGGTAAGCAATAGCTTAAAAAATTACAACCAAAACAGAATTAAGTGTAAGAAAGCATCTGCTTTGCATTCTCAATAAAATACAAGAAACAGGAAATAAAAAACTGAGATGACAAAAAAATATCTATTATTAAAAGATAAATTGGTTGAGATTTATACAGACATAAGAAGGGAGAAAGATGAGCTATGAAATGTTCGTATGTGAAATATGCAATAATAGCATTAACATCTGCCTTGTGTCCTGAATATACCAAGCATGTTGCTTGCTATATACACTGCCCCATTCTGAGTGAACTTGGAAGGACTGTGATGCCCTCAATCTCTGGCTGAGGGGTTCTGAAAGTGTGGCTGCCATACTAGACCCCTCATGACTGGATGGCAGCCACAACAGTATGACCAGATATGAGTTTCTGTCCAAAGCGTCCCCACATAGACTGGCCTGAAGCATGAGAGATGGCTTGGCACTACTCTACTCCATTGGAGTGTTTTCTATGTGCTAGTGGCTGATTAAATAACCCAGATACTCTTTTGGGGAAAGTTTGAAAATGAGACATACAGATGTCCACAGAATGGTGATTGATTTTCCCTGGGGTTAGGAGTTAAGAGTCTGGCTCTTTTATCAAGTGTGCATGTGAAGTTTCTGGGGCCACCTCTGGGGTTTCCTCATTGCAGTGATCCCAATTCTGGTTTGCCTTCTTCCACTCTCCTTTAGTACACACCCTTTCCCTTATCAGACTGGGGACTGTTGCTGATTAACTAGTCCTGGTTGATCAGGTGCTGTCAAGGTGACTGAAGCTCAGCTGCCTTCTGCAGTGTACACTTGATCTGTGGCAAACTCAGGCACTCGTCAGTCAAAATGATAAACAGCAGGCTGGCCCATGCTGTGTCCCCTCTACTCTGTCATCTCCTAAATTCTCTTTCTCCCTTCTCAGATAGACATGAAGGAAGGCCCACCAGTTTGTTTCCTAATGTCCAACTGGAAAAAGGAATGTCAATTTATCTTTATAGGCATCTACAATCTTCCAGTCTTCACTATTAGAGTTTTGTCTTTTTCTCATTCCTGGTTTCCCTGAGCATACTCCTAGTTTCCTCTAATACTTTATTTACTTCTCCCTGAGGGAGGCAGACTGTTGTATCTTTTTGCAAATTTGGTAGGAGTAAACTGCTCAATTCTAAATTTTACTATTATCAAGTAAACATTTTATATATATCAATATAAAATAAATAAGGTGTTTCTAGATACTAACTTTTTTGTGTGTATGTGTGCATATTTCATTAATAAATTTTAAAAACAGGAAAATAAAAGAACAGGCAAGTCACCAAAGGGTAGACAATAATACCAATAACTTCATAAAAAGATGCTTAACCTCACTAGGAATGAGAAAAGCACAAATAATACTGAGTAGACACTTTTCATCTTTAACATTGCAAAAACAAAATAAAATTTGACTATTAACTCTAAGTGAAGATATGAAAAAATCAGAGTCTTTATGAACCACTGAAAGGAAAATGAATTAAGATAGTTATATTAGAAAACAGTTTGGTCATATTTAATAGAAAATGTGTAGACCTTACTCTACAGGCATTCTACTTCTAGGTATATATGATATATTATAGAGAAATCCTTACACATATATAACAAAAGAAATTTACTCATTGATTTATTTCAGAATTGCTGTAATACAAAAAGACTGAAAACTATGTACATGACTATCAGTTAAGTAATAGATAAAATGTGGAATAATCATATGATGGCTTAAACCCATGTAGATGTTTGCCTCCCCCTAACCTAGTTTGCTACATTTTTCCCTTATAGGCAGACCCTATCTCTTTCTGGAGAGGCTTTAAATGCTAGACTCTTAGTTTAATGTCTTCTTTGCTTGTTTAGTTTGGGCAAGACAATCAATTCTGGGCACTGGTATAGCGGAGAAATCTGCTGAGACCTTCTGTGACAAACATTTCTCTCTGATAAGAACAGAGATTCATGAGGAGAGATTCTTTTCTCTCAATCCTGTGTTTGATGTTATTCTGTATTGTGCATGATGCTGGATCTGTTGCAGCCATTTTGTGACTCTGAGGGGAAAGCAGGGAAAATTGCAAAGAAACCAACACAGGCCTGGTTTTGCTGAATGCTTGTTAGGTCTGGACTGAAGTACCTCTGAAGTATTGTTACGTGAGCAGAATATACCCTGATAGTTTAAACCACTTGCAACTAGCATGTAGGACTGAGCATGTGAGGTAACACTGAGAGGGAGAAAGAGAAAGTGTTTTATTTGATAATATTTTCCCCTCACTCAGGAGTATAATTAATTGAATAAACTTATTTCTGTGTACCTCAGTTCCACAAGTAAAACATAAGGAATGATAAAAATGATCACCAAGATTCAATAAGAACATAGATTATAACATGCAGATAAGGTAGTAAACATGTTCATATGTTCATAATCATGCGTTCAATAAAAAAATATAAATTTAAAACAATATAAAGAGAAATATATTCACCGGCATTCTAACTTATTTGGGGAAAAGTAGATCAATGTGTCTGGTCATTCCCAGAAGGTAAAGCAGCCAGAGCAAGGAACAGAATCACACTTTACCCAGCTACATGTGGAGGGAGGACATCACAGAGGGAGTACTGGGTGCTGAGAGGCCAGAGAAATGTTTGTCAGCAAGAAATAGAAATGTGCCTTTTGTCATGTGATTCTTCTGCTCAACTCAAGAAACTTATGAGAAAGATCCTAACGTAAATATGAATAGTTTTGAGTTGTAAAGGGAGGGGACTCTGAATCTTGTTCTGATGAGAGGAACTACTGAGAAATGCCTGTGGACTCAGGAGTATAGTCTTGAAAAGCAGAGAAAGTGAGATGCAGGTCTTGTTGGAAAAGCTGACTGCCCTAAGTCTAGAATTGGGATTTTAGTCAAACTTTACCTGGATCTCAAAGGCTCATGTGATGATTGAGCTATATTTTTGGTTTCTTTACAAGGGTAACCAACTATATCTGGGATTAAATTATCCTAGGATGGATGACCCAAAGGACAATGTAAGTATTTCTGATTTCTGACAAACTCGTGCAGAGGAATGGAAGCCAAGCTGAACCATGCCAGATGTTTCTTAGAATTCTATTCCAGAGTCAGACAAAATGAACAGAAATGCTCAGACAATGTTACAGAAAGAAAGAGGCATTGTTTTGGATTTTTAGAGTATTTCAGACAAAGCTTGATGAACTTAGTCTAAGAGATTTTTTTCATGTCCCATTTTGTTTTTAATTGATTAAAAATAATTATATATATTTATGAGGTAAAATGTAATATTTTAATACATGTTTGTGAAATGATCAAATCAGGCTAATTAAAATATCCATCATTTCAAATACTTATTATTTCCATCACTTCAAATACCTATTATTTCTTTGTGGTGAGAACATTTAAAATCCACTCTTTTAGCTATTTTGAAATGTACAATACATAATTGTTAACTGTTGTCACCATGCTGTGCAAGAAATCACTAGAACCTATTCCTCCTGTCAACTGAAACTTGGTACCCTTTGAGTAATGTCTCTTCTTTCCCCATCTACCCTCCCCAGCTTTCCCCTACCTCTGGTAACCACCATTTTACTTTCTACTTCTATGAGTTCAGCTTTTTCAGATTCCACATAGAAGTGAGATCATGCGGTATTTGTCTTTCTATGCCTGGTATAGTTCACTTAGCATAATGTCCTTTAGGTTCATCCATGTCATCATCAATGACACAATTTATTGCTTTCTAAAGGCTGAATCGTATTCCATTATGGACATGTTAGTTGTTTCCATTTCTTGGCTTTTGTGAAGAAGGCTGCAATGAACATGAAAGTTCAGACATCTCTTTGGCATAGTGAGATCAATTCCTTTGGATGTATATCCAAAAGTGGAATTGCTGATTATATGGTAATTCTATTTTTAGTTTTTTAAAGGAAATTCCATACTGTTTTCCAAAATGACTATACTAATTTATAATATTAGGTTGGTGCAAAAGTAATTGTGATTTTTTCCACTACTTTTAATGGCAAAAACTGCAATTACTTTTGCACCAACATAATATCACCAACAGTAGACAAATGTTCCCCTTTTCCCACAAGTCTATGAGAATTTATCAGAGTCTCAAATATTCCTTCTTTAAACTACAAGCTGGAAGTTGGTGTTAACTATCCTCCTTTGGCATGCCAATTTTTAAACCATGGGGACCATTTCCTTGGGGGCATTGAGCCACTTCTTCTACCAGAAGTCAGTGACACAGTCACGGAATGGAGTTCCAGGGACTGAAGAGGTAAATGCTAAGTTGTAAGGGAGTGGAAGACTATACTCTCAGGGATCATTTCTATAGTTTGTAAGGGAGTGAGCCACTGAAATGTTGCAGGAGCATTGGCAGAGATGGAGAATACAAAGGAAAATTGGAGTTACATGTGGTCTCACAGTTGTATAGGTCTCCCTATGTGATCTCCATAGATGAATACCTAATGGTACGCCAACTGGCATGTGATAGCATGTACGTCAAACTGCTGACCACAGGTAAAGAAAAGAGCTCTCTTTGACACATGTGTTAACCAGTTTTAGAGCTTGAAAAGATTCCACAATTTGTTGTGAAGTAAAAATTTTAAAGATCAGGCCTAATTCAAGGAAGTCACAGGGAGAATAATTTATAAGAAAATTGTACAAACTGTACATGAAAATATAGACTTAAAGACATAAAGAGCTTTATTTCCCCCATTCCCTTAAAGTCCAGTACCTGCTGGAGAAAAGGAACAGGATGGAAAAGAGAGAGTGACTGCTCTCAGGGAGAAAGAAGAACTGAGTTAGGAGGGAGGCATCAGTTTACAATATCTGCAAACTGATAATGTGACACAATATCACAGCCTCCTGTGACTGAGTCCTCCATGAGTGGGATCTGGGGTGCAGGGATAAGGAGGTCCTTGACTCTAAGTAAAAGAGTCTTCAGTTCTAACCAGAGGCTCTAATAAAAG
The DNA here is from genome assembly GCA_963573385.1 of Cacajao melanocephalus. Classification (NCBI taxonomy): domain Eukaryota; kingdom Metazoa; phylum Chordata; class Mammalia; order Primates; family Pitheciidae; genus Cacajao; species Cacajao melanocephalus. Next base: position 57,796 of record CAUYLG010055645.1, read on the forward strand.
CCTGTGCCTACTACATTTTTCTGTTTACTAATTATATAGGGATCCACCTAAATACTGACTGACTGGTATCAAATAAGACACAGTATATGTGAGAAAGTCTAGAAGTAAAATAAAGATTATATGAAACTCTGTGAAGTGGAAATTTCCTGCTACTTTTTCCCTCCAGATTCAGAAAGTCCAGGGTCTTGGTGGAGAAATGAATGATGAACTGGAGTGATAAACACTTTCATATCTGTGAGCAATAAGGTCAGTGGACCCACCATTTTAACTTTCCTTTCAGGAGCAGAGAAACTGGGAGGAGGGGGTGAAATGAGTGGCCTATTTTCCTGAAAATGCTACCTCCTTGTGAGTAGGCATGAGATTCCTGAGGGAGGAATATTGATTCAGAAGTGGAAAATGTCTTAGAAAAAAAGCCTAGGTTGGAAATTCCACTCATTTCCTCAATTATCTTTAAATTCCTAATGTTACACTGTATTTAACCCCCAGATTCTATATTAACTTGGTAACCCAAGGGCATTCCTGAATGACTGCACTAGGAAAAATAAGGCCCAATACAGACAACTATGACTTCACAGGAGAAGGTGAGATACTATCTCCATATTTAAGTCTATATAATTCTTTTAGGTATATGAGGGCAGAAAAAATCCCTTGAGATCAGCAAAAAACAAAACAAAACAGGACATATGTGCATGTACTCACACACACATGCTCTTACATTTAACTAATTCTTAGCCCATATAAATTTACCTTTATTACTTATATAGAAATTATATATATATAAATTATAATTATATTATGATATAATTATAATATATTATATATATGTAATATCATTAGGCCTAGTCCAAGGAAGTCATAGGGAGAATAATTTATAACAAAATTATACAAACTGTACATGAAATTATAGACTTGAGGAGATAAAGAGACATAAAGAGCTTTATTTCCCTCAAAGTCTAGTTTTCAGATGTTTTCCAATTAGCCAAACACATTTTCTTCCTGTATTACTAACATTCAATAGCAATCAGAATTGATATTTTTTCATGTGGCAATGACTCCCAAATGATCTGCATTTTAAAATGTGTAAGGTAAATTATATATTACTTATATAGAAATTAAAATATTTACTTAAGCTCAATGAATGATAAGAGACCAGTGGCTTATTGTTGTTAACACTAAAAATCAGGTTTAATTTTTGGTTTGAAGGTGAAGTGCTACATAAATGGGTGTTCATAGGTCTCTTGATTCAGCAACTAGGACACGGTAGCACAGAGTAGGCACTATCTGTTGAATGAATGATGAGTACAAGGAGAACAGACTGGAGAACTCTATATTCTACTTACTATATTACAAGTGCAAGGGCCTGGAAAATCGTATAACAAGCCTCCTAACATAGTAGAGAAACATGCACTGTTATTACATGTAATTATATTCCCAAGTCATTTTAATAACTGAAATTGGCAAAGATGCCAAAACATAACTGTGCCCAAATTGGCTTCTTTTTAGAGAGAAATGTACATTTTGGGGCATTTCATCTGAACAAATACATCAAAACTAAACAAGACAAATGGTGAGTATAAGTTCTTCTAAATCATAGGTCATCATGTAATATTATAAGAGTGGTTCCCATGATCTGCACTGCTGTGAAATGTGTATTAGAAAGCAGTATTTAGACCAATGAGATGGGTAAAATGGATGTGCCAAGTTAAGACAACCTGAATTCAATCATTCTTTCTGGTCATGCCCCCATTACATGTTAGTTTCCTTACACTGTTGTAGACAAAATAGTGGTTTCTTTAAATGTTTACATACTAATCCCCCAAACCTGTGAATACATTAGCATATGTTACAAGTGAGACCTTACAGATGTGAACTGTAAAATAATAAATTTATATTGTTTTCAGCCATTAAGTTGCTGTTAATTTGTTATAGTGGCAGTAGGAAAGTAATACACACACCCAACTCTAAGAGCCAGATAACCAAACTCTAGTGTTACTTTATTTGATAACCAAACTCTAGTGTTACTATACTGAGTAACTACGAAAATAATGAGTTCATACACAAGGGAAATGACAGTAGACAGAAGAGACTGAGACTACTGAGGCAAATTGGATTATACAAAAAGATAGGTCATTTAGGAACTATTTATCATATACTTGAATTTCACTGGAAAGGCCCGTAAGTGTCAGAGTTGCACTTTGCAGTCAACCAGGGAATTTCAAAAACAATAACAGAGGCATGGATCCAATCTCTAATATTCTGATTTGTGTGGGGTATAACTGGGTATCAGGATTTTAAAAATCACTCACCTGATTTTTTACAAAATTTTTCTTTTTTTAACTTTTATTCTAAGTTCAGGGGTATAAGTACAGGTTTGTTACATAGGTAAATTTGTGTCATGGGGTTTGTTGTACAGATAGATTATTCATCACCCAGATATTAAGCCTAGTACTCATTAGTTATTTTTCCTTAACCTCTTCCTCCTCTCATCTTCCACTCTCTGAAAGGCCCCAGTGTATGTGTGTGTTGTTTTGTTGTTTTCCTCTATGTGTCCATGTGTTCTCATCATTTAGCTTCCACTTATAAATAAGAACATAGGGTATTTGGTTTTCTGTTCCTGTGTTAGTTTGCTAACGTTAACAGCCTCCAGCTCCATCCGTGTCCCTGCAAATGACATGATCTTGTTCTTTTTTATGGATGTGTAGTATTTCATGACGTATATGTAACGTATTTTCTTTATCCAGTCTATCATTGATGAGTTTAGATTCCATGTGTTTGCTATTGTGAATAGTGCTACAGTGAACACACATATATATGTGTCTTCAAATAGAATTATTTATATTCCTTTGGGAATATGCCCAGTAATAGGATTGCTGGGTCAAATGGTATTTCTGTTTTTAGGCCTTTGAATAATCACCACACTGTCTTCCACAATGGCTGAAGTAACTTATACTCCCACTAACAATGTATAAGTGTTCCTTTTTCTCTCCACCTGATTCTAAAGAGTAGCTCAGTTTCAAATCCCCTGCTTTAGAGCTACCTTTGTGGGAAAAAGCATCCCTGCATGAGTAGTGAAAATATTTTTAAAAACTGCTACATATACCTTTACCATGAAAATAATCTGTAGGGAAGAATGAGTTCTTAATTTTGTGACTTTAGCAATTGGAAGAAATACAGGGGTGTCAAATTCTCTGGAAAATATTTGTTTACTGTTGTTGATCCATACTATGAAGATGACCTTCTTTAAATACAATTTTATCCCTAAGTTCATACTTGCAATGTGAATCTCACACCAATTTTGTGAGGATGGATCAGAATCTTCTGATATCATCTCCAAGTACCATATCTTAATTATTCTAGAAAAGCTACACCTTTTCTGTGACTTCAAATGAAATGTTTACTGCTGTATATTGTACTTCAATCTTTTCAAAGCATTCACCAACTCCATGTGTGCTTTAGTTATCTGAGAGCATTAGAACCTGCACATTATGTAAATGCAGGACCATGGCTTCTAAACAAAGCCTTCTCTTCTAAAGAGCCTATGAAAATTTACACTCTGTATGTCTCTTTTAGCCACCCCATGTTACATAAATCCAGACATAATTCAGCTTTAGAGGTAACTAAATCTACTCTTGCTTCTACATATAGTAGGAGAAGCTTCTTCTCAGCCTGTGACTCAGACTCATTTTTCCCAGTACATATTTCTGTTCTGTGGAAGATGATTGCAACCATCCTTCAAGACTGTGGGAAAAACTATTTCATCCTCACCTTAGAAGGAACAGCACATTTTGTTTATCTGCCTTCCCCTTTTTACATCCCCTTCCTGAAAATTGGAACTCCTTCCCCCGCAGGCCTGTCATGAAGTTTTGTGATTTTGATCCTTGTTAAAGCGATCACAGATTTATAAAACAAAACAAAACAGTGGATTCAGTTGTTTTCCAATTAGGCAAACACATTTCCTTCCTCTATTAGTAACATTCAATAACAATCAGAATTGATTTTTTTTCATGTGGCAATGGCTCTCAAATGATATGCATTTAAAAATATATCTAATAGTAACTAAAAGGCAAGGTTGTTCAAGTATGAGATTAAAGAACATTCTTTCTCCTATTTCTAATTTTGTCACCAACCTGTGTGGCCTGAAGCAAGACATTTTTTTTCTTTGCCTTTTATCTCATTCTTTAAATAAGAATCATGGCACTAATTTGTTTAATCTCCAATATATTGAATGTATGCATTACTGAAACCCTGGGAGCAGGTACCTAGTCAAATGGCAAATTGCAAATCATAGAAAATACAAGAACTATAACTTAATACTAAAATGAAGTCACCCAAAGGCCTTAGGTAACTTCTGACCAAAAAGAGCTGAAGACCACCACCACCAACAACAAAGCATCTAAGATTCAGGTGATGTATGTAACCCCAATGGGCATTGCCCCTGCTTTCATCATTCTCACCAAGCACTATCCGTGATGGCCTGAAACCTTTGAACACTGAAGGTGCAGAGCTTTTGGTGATCTGTGGGAAGGTGGCAGAGAAGTACTCTCCTCCTCCTTCTGGTTATATTCTGTTAGAGGGGTACCAATGCCCAACACCCACCCCCAAGCTCCAGAAAGGTTTCACTTACTTTGCCTCTCTCTCCCAGGGAGAGAGTACAAGTCTGTGAGGCTGGGAGGGGTTAGGAAAGAATGATAACCTCAGAAACATCTCTCTCGTTTAAGGTCTAAAGCAGTGGTTCCCATTGATTAACAGCATTAGTATCACCTAAAAAATGGTTAGAAATGCAAATTCCTGGCTCCTGTCTCAGACTTATTGAATTAGAACTTCTGGGGATTGAACAAACAATCTGAATTTTAACAACTTTCCAGGTGATTTTTATGCTCGATAAAATTTGAGAATCATGGATATAAAAACACTATTTGGTTCCTTCTGGACTTGGGATGACTCAGTTCTTGCACATTCAGGCTATTCCTCAGGAGGCTATTGTTATAAATAGATTTGTCTGACTCCCGTGGAAGACACAAGGGGCCCAAGCTGAGATTCCCCCAAACATATAAAAGGAGTGAGGTGTATTTTTTTTTGAGAAGTCTGGCTCTGTCGCCCAGGCTGTAATGCTGTCGCATGATCTCAGCTCACTGCAACCTCCACCTCCCAGATTCAAGCAATTCTCCTGCCTCAGCCTCCTGACTAGCTGGGGTTACAGGCATGAGCCTACCTAATTTTTTGTATTTGTGGTAGAGACGGAGTTTTACCATGTTGTTCAAACTGGTCTCCAACTCCTGACCTCAAATAATCTGCCTGCCTCGGCCTCACAAAGTGCTAGGATTACAGGCATGAGCCACCATGCCGGCTGAAGTGAGTTATTTTAAAAAAATAAATGATTCCCCATTGTGAAAATATCCTTGCTCATATTTTGAGGAAATAAGACATTTTCAGAACTCAGCTGCCTTAGAGAGAGGTTTTTGAATAAATCCCTACTTAATAATACATGGTAAAGAAGAGTGAGAGGGAGCTGGGCTGCTGAGGAGCTATGAGAAACCTTCCCCTGGTTATCTCCCAGCTCCTTCTCATAACCAGGTTGATGACTAATCAGCCCTGGGTGCTAGCCCTCATGGATGCCTTGGATGCATTGGCTACCCTGGTGTGACCCAAAAGATATGCAGAGGTAAGAAGGAACAGAGAAATGAGAATAACAAGAAGGAGAGAAAGAAAGATTAAGAAAAGGGAAAGAGTAAGAAATGAGACAGAGAAAGAGGACAAGAGTCCCCAAGCCTCCTTGTCTTTGTCCCACTCTAGTTATTCAGAGTCATTCACAGGCTGCCTCAGCCTCCGTGCAGAGGTAAGGAAGGCTCTGCTGGGATGATGTCCCTGCACCAAAAGATGATGTCTTTTTCACTAAAAGAGTTTGAAACAATCACTTCTCAAGGGTAAAAATGCCAGGCACCTGCCATTTTCCTGCTAGACCCATCCTCCACTCCTCAGACCTTAGCACCCAAACACACAAAGAACAGAAGAATAGAAGCTGTTAATAATTTCACAGCAGGAAAAAAGGACGTCAATAGTGTAAACTGCCTTTATTCAAATCATATCTGATAGGTATGTGTCACTTCTTTTCTTAAAAATTTGAAGGCTGAAAATTATTAGGCGAATGTCTTGTCTGGGACCCAATGTTTTTAAATCAAGTCACCCCACCCATGACATGACTTAAAGCCAATAAAAAAACAACCCTCAAGGAGAAAAAAAATCTAAAACCAAAGAACAATTTGACAAGGGAATGTGCATTAGGTATAAGCTTGTCAATAGGGTTAGAAAGATTTAGTACATACCCATATAAGGCTTTTCATGAAAACAATAATGAAAAAATTCTAAAATGCAAATATGAGACACAATTGTCAAAAAATTCTTCTTATATAAAAGACAAATTCCCAGTTTAACAATAGGATCCATACAGGTAATGTTGCTGGAAACAAAGAGGATTCTGTTCCTTCTTACTATTTCAATGTCACAAACTAGAAAAGGCAGCAAACGCAATTTAGCTGGTCTTAATATATTTCACAAATCTGATAATTTCTTCCAGAAAGAGAAATTATGTAAGTGGCAATCGTGTTCATTTATTGATTCAGCAAATATTTATCAAGCATCTATAAATATTATAATTCTGGCTCTCTTCTCAGCTCTGGAGAAGGGAAAGGAGAAGGAGTTTGTGGATGTTAAATTAGAATTATCTATTTTAGATATTATTTTGGAAATAATGAGTGGGAATTGAGTATACAGATCCAGAGTACGAGGATAAGGTTTGGGCTGAAGATATAAATTTGGGACTCCTCTGCATATCTAGAGGTTCTTTAAAATTGTGGGATTACATGATATCACCTAGTGAATGAGTGTAGATAAAGAAGCATTCTGAGGACTGAGCCTGTGCATACTTCAATCTTTGGTGATCAAGCTGATGAAGAACCAGCAAAGGAGACCACTAAGGCATGCCCAGTAGGGCAGAAAATAAAGAGTGTTTCACAGGGGTCTGAGTTATCAGCTATATGAAATGTAGTTGATTGATGAAGTAAAGTGATCCCTGAGAATTGACCATTGGAGTTTAGCAACATGGAAGTTATTGATCACCATGCGTTATGGGCTAAATTATGTCTTCCCAAAATTTATGTGCTGAGGTTCTAATTGCCCAGTACCTCAGAATGTAATTGCATTGTATTATGGGTAAGGTCTTTGAAGAGGTTACTAACCTAAAATGAGTTAATTTGGGTGACCCCTAATCCAATGTGACTAGTATCCTTATAAAAAGAGGAAATTAGGACACAGACATGTACTCATATTTAGGAAATCCATCAGAAAAAGATGGCCATCTGTAAGCCAGGGAGACAGGCCTTAGAAGAAACCTATCCTGTTGATGTCTTGATCTTGGACTTCTAGCCTGTAGGGTGATGAGAAAATAAGTTTTTGTTTTTGAGCTACCCAGTGGTACTTTGTAAGGCTGCCCTAGACAACTAATACACCATGCAAAGAGCTGTCTTGGAAAAATTGTGGGAATAGTACTCTGACTGGAAGAGTAGTCTGATTGGCTCAAGAGAGAATATGAGGATAGGAAATGGAAAAAAGTACAGGGAAACAGATATATTGATTGGTTCCTGGAAGGGAAAGGGGGTAAACTTTTTTAAAGATTAGCAACAGCATATTTGTATATGTTGGAAATGATCCAGATCTGGTGTAGGGGGGATTGATGATGCCAGACAGACAAGGAGAGAGAGAGAGAGACTTTGACCTTGAGTAGGCAAGAGAAGGAGTTGGCTTTTGTTGTATAAAATCCTGTTCTTCTCCTAGTAGCAAGAAAAAGACGTACACACATGGAGATAGCATGTGGAAGTTCTTTTCTTATGGTGTCTATTTTCTCTGTATAGTAGAAAGCAAGATCCCACTAAGTGAGAATGTGGAAGGGATGAAACTTGAAATTTTGAAAAGAGAGATTAATTTGTACAGTAGATGTTTATGAGTCGGAGATGCCTAGGAGTTGTGTGTTGCAGAACTCTAAAGGGTGGCATTTACATAGACTAGTCAGCTAGGAAGTGGTGGCAGCTCTGCCTATGAAAATGTGCTGGTCAGATTCCCTGCTGTTGGAAACTTGATTTACTAGTGTACCCAGCTTCTGATATTCTAGATTCACAAACACATTTGCACCAAAAGCCATGCTCCCTGTGGTCTGTTCTCACCTAGCGACTAACTAAGCACAATGAGTAGAAGGAGAATTAATGCAGGTTCATTCCTGGGAGATAGGGAACTCCTCAACTGTGTGAGTTTGGCTCTAGGGCAGTCTTATCAAGCCTGGTGAAACTTTCTTAAAACTGTAGTTTAAGAATCTTTCTACCTACTCTTCTTTCCTCCACTTCTCCTTTAGAGATGTCAGGTTTGCACGTTAGTCTGAATTCTCTCTCTGCCTTTTATAGCTTCTTCCCCATTTTGTTTTGCATGACTCCTCAATAAACCTCTTGCACATCTAATATTGTTCTAGAGTCTGCTTCTTGGAAGTCTGTACCTCCAAGTAGTACCAGGAGTGGTCTAAAAAAACAGGTGATAAGATGGGGCTTAGGAACTCACTTACTTATCCTGTCAGGCAAAGAGGACTTCAATCTGAGTACTATTTGGTACAGAAATAGTCTCACACAATTTTCTGGCCTAGTTGCTAAAGATTACACAAGTGATGGCCTGGGAAAACATCCCAGTTGAATGAACTGTCCATGCAGTTAGAATGATTTAGTCATTTCAAAGATACAGAAGGAACAATACTTATAAAGAGTTGGTTAGTTACTACTAAGTTGTAGAGGAATGAAAAGAAACTGAGGGCCATTGATAAGCAGTTAAAGGCTAAGTGTAAGAGACAGGCATGTTTGGCAGCTTATAATGAACTCTTATCTCTCGTAGTGAAAGAAAGAGTAGACACAACTGAGCAATGAAAAGATATCTGAATGTCTGCTTCTGAAAATGTTGGCTATACAAACACTACCAAACACTCAGAACTTTCAAAGGTGTTTCACCTGTAAGAGCTAGCACATCTTCCATGCTAAGAGATGCTACAGAACACTCTCCCTGAAAAGCAACAAATGCAGCCCGCAGCAGCTGCCCCATCTTCTCTCCTGGGTGGCAGGCTGATAACAAAGGTTAAATCACAGCAAGATCTAGATGGGGACATGACACGCCTGATTGAAAAAAAAAAAGAGAGAGATCAATTACAAAAGAAACTACAGAAATTAGCTAGGTGGATTAATAGCTGATTAAATCTGTGGATGAAAAGATTGATAAACTTGAGGAAACAACAGTGGAAACTACCCAAAACAAAACTCGGAGTAAATAAGAGCTGAGAAAAAAGAAAACAGAATGTAGAGCAAATTCAAGTAGTCCAATATATGTATTATTGGAGTACAGGAAGGAGACAAGATGAGGGGAAGGAACAGAAAAGAAATTTAAGATTTTTAAAAAATTGTGTATTCAGTTGGTAAATAAATTATGGTACATCCATACAATGAAAAATTATTCAGTGCTAAAAAAAAATGAACTATCAAGCCAAAAAAGACATGAAGAAGCCCTAACTGCATGTTTCTATGTGAAGGAAACCAATGTTCCCTGAAAAGGCTGTACACTGTGATTCCAACTATATGACCTTCGGAAAAGGAAAACTATAGAGACAGTAAAAAATCAGTGGGTACCAGGGGCTTGGGAGAGCACAGAAGATTTTTAGGACAGTGAAACTGTTATGTATGATACTATAATGGTAGATATGTGTTATTACGCATTTGTCAAAACCCATAGAATGTGCAATGTCAAGAGTGGATCTAAGGTAACCTATGGTGGGGTAGTAGTCATGTGTCAGTGTAAATTAATGAACTGTAACAAATATATTGCTCTGCTGCTGGATGTTGATAATGGAGAAGGCTGTGCATGTTTGGGGACAGGAGGTATAAGAGAACCCTAAGTTCTGTTGAATTTTGCTGTGAAACTAAAACTTCTCTAAAACATAAAATCCACTTAAAAATAATAATAGACAAAATCTCCAAGTTTTATAAAAATTATAAACTCATGGGTCTAAGAAGCTCACTTTAGACACAAGAAACATGGGGAGAATTATACTAAATTATATTATAATCAAATTTCTTAAAATCAATGGCTAAAGAAAAAAATCTTAAAACTAGTCAGAGAAAAAAGGTGCAGTAAGTATAGAGGGGGAAAAAAAAGGAATGACAGCAGCTTTCCTGTAGAAAACAATGAAATGTCTGATTCACGTGTACAGAATCTTGTACGGCACAGAATTAAATCAACCGGGAGATTTCACATCACAGCAAAGGAAGTACAGAAATGGACCTATGACCATGGGATCCACTGATCACATATCGCAACATTCAGGAAAAGTAGACTTCTAAGGATAGAATTGCAGAGTCAGCTCAGAGGCAAGAATTTGAAAGGATGGAATGCCATCCTTTGGGATGTAGTATGTACATGAAACCAGAGACTTCTCTATGGCATAATTGCACAAATAGGAAGAATATGTGGACCTGGAAGCCAAAGCAGGAGTGATGTCACTTAATATTATTCCAAAAAATCTACTGGAGATTCTGTGCTTCCCATGCCTGCAACTCTGGGTTCTTCAGGGTCAGAGGGCCGAATCCCAATAAGAGCATGTTTCTGTCCCATTGAACTATGATACTTAGCTACCACTAGGGCACTTCACACTGCTTGTGTTAAGAACCAGCAGCTGAGATATCATCATCATGGCCAGAGTAATTGACTCTGATAATCAGGAGGTTGTAAGGCTGAATTTACATTATGTGGCAGAAGAGAATACATAGAGAATCCTAATTGCAGGTTAGAGATTATAACGGTAATTAAAAATCTTAAATGAGTGTAGATGCTAGCATAATATAAGTAAGAGAATACGTCAAATACTATGGTTACCTAAATATTTTTTGAGGGATTTAGGGGATTTTTTTTGAGGGAACAGGAGATTATTTAGTAAACTTACTACGGAAAGACATTGTCAGCAAAGATTAAGTGTTCAGTTAACCATAGTTTTAAGTCTTATATAAATCAAAGGAAGAATAAGGGAATAACTTTCTAATCAATTAGTTCTGCTTGTCTAGAGAATACTCGTTTGTTGACATACCACTAATAACTGTTGTATAAAATTAGATCTATGTAACCAATGAGTTTCCTATTTTTTTTTCATGTTTTAGGCATGCAATTCTTTCCCTTTGCTTTAGCCTTGAGTACAATGAGCTTAAGATATGGAAGACTTTATTTTTTAATCTGAATATTTAGAAATTCCTTTTTTATTATTAAAGAGAAATCATGATTAAGAGGCTACGCAAGTTTTGATATTTGCCCACCTTGAGAGGAAAAACATGTTTTCTCAGTTTTCTCTCCAACTTGGATATGCTCATTTGATAGATTAAGGTATTTCCTATTTTGTGGAAAAATCTTGCTATTCTAGGCTTTCTTTACAGTAGTTTTCTCCAGGCTATTTTTACATAAGTGGTTGCCTACCTCATCATCACAACTCAAAGATTTAATAACAAAGCACACATTTAATATTTTATATATTCAATGCAGAACCATTATTCGACCTATGCAGTCATGATTTGTCATCGTCCATTTGACTTGCCTGGAAGAGACAGAAATCTTTATTACTCTGTGTAAATAAAATATCACATAAAAAATAATAAAATCTAACAAATGGGATGCTTTACTATGTGCCAGGGACCCTTTTAAGTACTTTATAGGTATTTTCACATAACGTTCAAATCATCTTATGAGCTAGGTACTGTCATTAACTCTATATTACCAAAGAGGAAGCTGCTGCCTAGCTAGTACAGGTTGGGGGATTCAGGCTCAGAGCCTCTGCTCTTTCCTATTGTAGCCTATGACCTACAAGCATTTAAGAATATGATGAAAGTTATTGAAATTATTGAAATACCCATTCTTCTGCCAAAAATCCTCTTTAAAAGTAACTATGAGGTGTAACAAAAAGCATAAAAATAAGTCTCTAAAAAGTGAAATCTTTTTTTTTCATTGTTTTTAGACTCCAAATCTAAGAGTTTCTGTATAGTTTTGTTAGAAAATATATGTGGTGAAAATTTTAAAAAATGCTTTCTGTTATGTTAGTAAAAGCAAAGACTTTGTATAACACCTAATAAAATTCTGAAGACAAGATTTCCCACCTATAGTTTGCAATCTTTCATTTGCTTATAAATACTATAATATTTCTATTAACAGAGAGAAAATGAAGCAAGTAAATCATATAGTCTTTGGAGACCATATCAAACTAGTAACATATTTTGACTGTCAGCATAAATTTTCACTTGTTTTGTATTCTCTCATTTTTTCGTATATATGGATATTTGAAATTTATTCTCTTATATCTACCTTTAATCTCCTCCTGGAGAAAGATAATTGGGTGCAAAAATATTCAAATTAATTTAAATATTATCATATATATGTGATTCAGTCAGATTATGTTAAAATGTACAGCATGCCAGTTTCAATATCCCTTCCTGGGTTTTTATGATTAATCTGTTATTTTGGGTATGATTCATCATCTTATTTTTTTTTATTTGCATCTAGGTAAACAGGAGAAAATACCCTGCAGAGTAAGGGTGCATAGCTTAGATGAAATAGGTGTCACTTAATAGTTTATAAATAAAATTTTATTCCCATGGCAGCATGAACAGGGTTTCTGAGGAATCACTATCCAGACCAGGCTCTCCAGGTTCTTGCTTGACTCACACTATCCTTTTTACTCTACAACTCAAGTCAAAGTGAGAAAAAAGGAAACAGTAAATGTGAAGGCTGAGCAGTATTTTTCTTTTTTTTTTGGAAACGTTTATTTTAGGTTCAGGGGTGCATGTGCAGGTTTGGTGTATAGGTAAATTGCATGTCACGGGGTTGTTGTACAGATTATTTCACCACCCAGGTAACACGCATGGTACATGATAGGCAGTTTTTCAATCCTCACCTTCTTCCCTCCCTTCACCCACAAGTAGGCCCTAGGGTCTTTTGTTCCCTTCTTTGTGTCCATATGTCCTTGATGTTTAGCTCCCACTTATAAGCGAGAACACAGTGTATTTGATTTTCTTTTCCTGTGTTATTTCACTTAGGATAGTGGCCTCCAGCTCCATCCCTGTTATTGCAAAGGACACGATCTCATTCTTTTTCTTTTTATTTTTTATTATGCTTTAAGTTCTGGGATACGTGTGCAGAAAGTGCAGGTTTGTTACATATGTATAGACATACCAAGGTAGTTTGGGGCACCCATAACCCATCATCTACATTAGGTATTTCTCCTAATGATATCTCTCTCATAGCCCTCCACCCCTGAACAGGCTCCAGTGTGTGATGTTCCCCTCCCTGTTTTTATGTGTTCTCTTTGTTCAACTCCCACTTATAAATGAGAAACATGCGGTGTTTGGTTTTCTGTTCCTGTGTTAGTTTGCTAAGAATGATAGCTTCCAGCTTCATCCATGTCCTTGCAAAGGACATAAACTCATTTTTTTATGGCTGCATAGTATTCCATGGTGTATATGTGCCACATTTTCTTTATCCAGTCTATCATTGATGGGCATTTGGGTTGATTTTAATTCTTTGCTATTGTGAACAGTGCTGCAATAAACATAAGTGTGTGTGTATCTTTATAGTAGAATAATTTATAATCCTTTGGGCATAAATCCAGTAATGGGATTACTGGGTCAAATGGTATTTTGGTTCTAGATCCTTGAGGAATTGCCTGCCACACTATCTTCTACAATGGTTGAACTAATTTACATTCCTACCAACAGTATAAAATCTTTCCTATTTCTCCACATCCTCTCCAGCATCTGTTGTTTCCTGACCTTTTAATGATCACCATTCTAACTGGCATGAGATTTGCACTTCTTTAAACCAGTGATGATGACCTCTTTTTCACATTTGTTGGCCGCATAAATATCTTCTTTTGAGAATTGCCTGTTTATATCCTTCACCTACTTTTTGATGGGAATGTTGTTTTTTTCTAGTAAATTCGTTTAATTCCTTAAAGATTCTGGATATTGGTCCTTTGTCATACAGATAGATTGCAAAAATTTTTTCCCATTCTGTAAGTTGCCTGTTCACTCTGATAATAGTTTCTTTTGCTGTGCAGAAACTCTTTAGTTTAGTCAGATCCCATTTGTCAATTTTGGCTTTTGTTGCCATTGCTTTTGGTGTGTTAGTCATGAAGTCTTTGCGCATGGCTATGTCCTGAATGGTATTGCCTAGATTTTCTTCTAGGGCTTTTTTTTTTAATGATTTTAGGCCTTATGTTTAAGTCTTTAATCCATCTTGAGCTCCCATTCACAATTGCTACAAAGAGAATAAAATACCTGGGATTACAACTTACAAGGGATGTGAAGGACCTCTTCAAGGAGAATTACAAACCACTGCTCAAGGAAATAAGAGAGGACACACACAAATGGAAAAACATTCCATGCTCATGGGTAGGAAGAATCAATACTGTGAAAATGGTCATACCACCCAAAGTAATTTATAGAGTCAATGCTGTCCCTATCAAGCTACCATTGACTTTCTTCACAGAATTAGAAAAAACTATTTTAAATTTCATATGGAACCAAAAAAGAGCCCATATAACCGAGACAATCCTAATCAAAAAGAACAAAAATGGAGGCATCACACTACCTGACTTCAAACCTATATTACAAGGCTACAGTAAACCAAATAGCATGGTACTGGTACCAAAACAAATATGTAGACCAAAGGAACAGAACAAAGGCCTCAGAAATAACGTCACACAGCTGCAACCATCTGATCTTTGACAAACCTGACAAAAACAAGATGGGGAAAGATTTCCTATTTAGTAAATGGTGTTATGAAAACTGGCTAGCCATATGCAGAAATTTGAAACTGGACACCTTCCTTACACCTTATACAAAGATCTCATTCTTTTTTATGACTGCATAGTATTCCATGAGGTGTATGTTCCACATATGCTTTATTCAACCTACTGTTGATGGGTATTTAGATTGATTCCATGTCTTTGCTATTGTGAATAGTGCTGTGATAAACATACACATGCATTTGTCTTTATGGTAGAACAATTTATATTCCTCTGGGTATATACCCCCAAATGGGATTTCTGGGTAGAATGGTAATTCTGCTTTGAGTTTTCTGAGAAATCACCAAACTGCTTTCCACAATGACTAAGCTAATTTACATTTGCACCAGCAGCATACAAGTGTACCCTTTTCTCCACAACCTTGCCAGCATCTGTTATTTCTTGACTTTTTAATAACAGCCATTCTGACTGGTGTGAGAGGGTATCTCATTGTGGTTTTGATTTGCACTTCTCTAATGAAAAGTGATGATGAGCATTTTTTTCATATGCTTCTTGACAATGCATGTGTCTTCATTTTTTTAAAGTATCTGTTCAGTCCTTTGCCCATTAAAAATTTTTTTTTACTTGTTGATTTATGTTCCTTATAGATTTTGGTTATTAGACCTTTGTTGGATGCATAGTTTGCAAATATTTTCTCCCATTCTGTAGGTTGTCTGTTTACTCTGTTTATAGTTTATTTTGCAGTTCAGAGGCTCTTTAGTTTAATTAGGTCCCGTTTGTCAATTTTTGTTTTTGTTGCAATTGCTTTTGGCATCTTTGTCATGAAACATTTTCCAGGTCCTATGTCCAGAATGATATTGCCTAGGTTATCTCCCAGGACTTTTTATAGTTTTAGGTTTCACTTTTTGAGTCTTTAATCCATGTTGAGTTGATTTTGGGATATGGCGTTGAGTTGATTTTTGGATGTGAGTTGACTTTTGGATATGGAGTTGATTTTTGGATATGAGTTGATTTTTGGATATGATTTTGGATATGGAAGGGTTCCAGTTTCAATCTTCTGCATATGGCTAGTCAATTTTCCCAGTACCATTTATTAAATGGGGAGGTCTTTCCCCATTGCTTGTTTTTGTCAATTATGTCAAAGATCAGATGGTTGTAGGTATGTGGCATTGTTTCTGGGCTCTCTATTCTGTTCTGTTTTTCTATGTGTCTGTTTTCATAGCAGTACTATGCTCTTCTGGTTACGGTAGGTTTTTAATACAGTTTAAAGCCCAGTAACGTGATGCCTCCAGCTTTGTTCCTTTTGTTTAACACTATCTTGGCTATTTGAGCTATGACTGAGCATTTCAAACTTTGGATTTTTTAATTAAATATTTTAAAGATGGTCTTTCTTGGAAAAGAAGGACATAGAACAGGAGGAACTGAAGATATTTAGGCTAGTAATACAATATTTTATATGAAGAAAAGCATGTACACCTTTTCTGTGGCAGCAGTTTTACTTTCAGAATCACTTAACTTTGCTTTATTAGGTAAGCCAGTTGAGATAATAAGAAAAAGATATCCATTTGTATTGGAGTTTTTCAAAGTTTCTTATTATGGTAAACTACACATAACATAAAAATTACCACATTATCCATTTAAAGTGTACAGTTCAGTGGTATTAAGTAAATTTATAATGTTTTTCAACCATCACCACTATTTATTCTCTGTAACTCTTTTCAGCTTGTAAAACTGAAACTCTGTGCCCATTAAACAATAACTCCCCATTATTTTCTCCCCTAATCCCCTGACGATCACCATTCCATTTTCTATCTCTATGTATCATTTTGAATACTCTAAGTATCTCATGTAAGTGAGAGTAGTATTTGTGTTTTTGTGACTGGCTTATTTCACTTAGCATAATGTCCTCAAGATTCATCTATGTTGTAGCATATGTTGGAATTTACTTCCTATTTTAAGATGGAAAAATAGCTTGTTGTGTGTGTGTGTGTGTATCTATATCTATCTATCTATCTATCTACATATCTATATATAGATATCTATCTATCTATATATAGATATATATAGATAGATAGATATCTATATATAGATATGTAGATTTTGCTTCTTTATTCCTCAGTCAGTAGATACTTGGGTTACTTTTATGTTAAAACTATTGTGACTAAACCTGCTATTAACCTGGGTGTACAAATACCTCTTTGCTATCCTGCTTTCAGATCTTTTGTTTTATACTCAGAAGTGGAATTGCTGGATTATATGGTAATTCTATTTATAATTATTAAAAGAAAGTGCCACAGTATTTTCCATAGTTGCTTATTTTAAATTCCTACCAACAGTGCACAAGGTTTTCAGTTTTTCCACATCCTTTCCAACACTTGTTATTTTTTCAGTTTTTTTTAATTTATTTTTTATTTATTTTTATTTTTTAGAAAGAAAGAAAAAGAGAGAAAAGAAAGAAAGACTGAAAGAAAGAAAAAGAAAGAATGTAAGAGAGAAAGAAAGTAGAAGAGAAAGAGGGAGAGAGAACGGGATTCTTGTTCTATTGCCCAGGCTAGAATGCAGTCTAAAAATGGGTATTAAAAACCTCTCTTATGCCAATAATTGTGCTTAACAATGGAGACAGGAAGGAATAAGGGATGAAAAT
>CAUYLG010055647.1:0-21215 GCA_963573385.1 Cacajao melanocephalus
CAATATTTTATTTAAACCTGTGAAAACAAGAATCCTGTTCTCTCTCCCTCTTTTTCTTCCTCTTTCTTTCTCTCGTACATTCTTTTTTTTTCTTTCTTTCACTCTCACTTTCTTTCCTCTCTTTTCCTTTCTTTCAAAAAATAAAAAAAAAAAAAAAAAAAAAGAAAGTATGTTACAAACATAACATTAAGTCTAGCAGAATTTTCAGCCTGACCTGTGTGTGTTAGGAGTGGTTTGCAAATATGTTGAGAGTGGGAACAACAGAGAGATGAATAACCAAAAGATATTATTTTGCACAACTTACAGTCTTTCCCTGACACAGCTGTTACAAAAAATAATTACTTCTTTGTATTTTTTGAAGGACTCCACTTAAAATAGACTGTTCCTTGTTGGTTCTTGATATCTAATCTATCTGGAGAGCACTGGTCTAATAAATACTTACCTGTTGTCTTCCAAAATCTCTCAAATATTATTTTCCTCATAAGATCTTCTCTGAACCTCTCGGCTAGAAGAGTGTTTTTAGTTACTCTCAACTCTATTACAAACTATTCATTAGTATTTATCATATGACCTTTTTACTTTCTAACATCATTTATAGTTAATTAGGCACACTTTATCTTTCCCTTACCAGGTAGTGCGCTATATCCAGGAAAATTTCTAGGAAACCAACCTTTGCCATTTCTAAATACAAAGAGTGTTCTTAGTATGTAGTTGGTAAAAGAAATGTGTATCTAAAGCAGGCAAACTAACCAGATGTTCTAACTATCCAGATATGTTTTTCATTAAATGAGTAAATCAGGCAAAGTGAGTCCTGCACTTGGGCCCACTGAACCCACGTATATGAAAAGCAGGCCCTCCATTACATGGGTTATAATGTATTTGCCATATTCTTACTATTCATATATATTTTTGATTAAGTGAGTGTTTCTCTTTATTTCTGTGATGAACTGATATAACATTATTAGATAGATTTTCTTATAGATAAAAGATTGATAGATGATAGATGATAGGTAGATATTGAAAGATTCTATCAGATATAATGCACATGTATGTGTAAAATGATATAAATGGAATAAAATCTGAATTTGGATCCACTTTAACGGTATGTTTGTGATTACTCAGAATACTAGCATTAGTTCTGAGCAAATTATCCCAAGTTAAGTTTGTTTATGGCACGTGGACCAGGGCAACTTGAGGAAAGTGAGGGGACCTGGGACACATTCTGAGGATATTATTCCCAGGTGCAAGTGCAGACCAGCTCTTGAGAGAGAGTCTAGCCTTAAATTTTGAAGCTTAGGTGTCTCACTTACATCACCCTGGTCTCTGCAACTCCCCTTTTTGGAATTACAAGTCATCCCTTGGTATTAGGGATCCCATAGCAACATCAGGCCATTGGTTCTAGTATCCCCCACATACACTCAAACCTGCACATACTCAAGTCCCGCACTTGGCCCCACTGAATCTGCCTATATGAAAAGCAGGCCCTCCAATTACATGGGCTTTATATCCTACAAATATTGTATTTCCCGTCTGCATTTGGTTGAAAAAAATCTGTGTATAAGTGAACCTATGCAGTTCAAATGTGTGTTGTTCCAAGACCAACTGTATTTCCTGTTTTATCAGCTTTGTTCCAGACTTTCAGAGCTTTCCCACCACCCCTAGCTTCTGAAACTTCCCCTCTCCATAGGGCATTGAACCAGAGTTGTATTTAGGAGCTACCCTCTCCCTATTCCTTGTCAAAGCTCTAGTCATTTCTGCACCAATCATATGAACAACACTGTCACGCTGTAGACACATTTATAAATAGCCATTTTATATTTGAGTTTAAAAAGACTGAAAAATATTTCATGTTAGCTCCCCTGGTGGTACTTGCATTTTGTAGAAAAATGCCATAATACAGAAAAATATATTTTTAGTGTTCTCAGTGCTCCCCTTTACCTGGGAACTCACATGATAAGATTCCATCATTCTGCAGCCTCCAGGTCAGGCCTGCCTCCCTCCCTGAGGTTTTCTTCCCCCAGAGTTCTAGCAGGGAGCCACCACTCACATTACCGCACCTTGTTTCCAGCCAGTGGTGTAACCTTGGCTCACTTCAACCTCTGCCTCCCGGATTCAACCAACTTTTGTGCCTCAGCTTCCCAAGTAGCTGGGACTACAGGCGTGCCCCACCACGCCTGGCTAATTTTTGTGATTTTTTAGTAGAGACGAGTTTCACTGTGTTTGCCAGGCTAGTCTCCAACTCCTGGCTTCAAGTGATGCTTCTGCCTCAGTTTCCAAAGTGTTGGAATTACAGGCGTGAGCCAACTTGCCTGGCCACACTTTTACTTTCTTATTTATTGTCACATTTTGCAGTTGTATCATATGCATTGGTATTATTATTGATTGTCTCTCAGTTTGTTTACAGTCAGGTTCTACCTTTAGACTTTTTATAAATCACAAAAAGCCCATTCTCCAGAATTAAAGCAAACTGAAATAAGATAAAGGAAGCTTTAGTTGTTTGTGGTGGGGATTTGCTTGCATCACTAAAATGAATTCCTGTTTGAAACTCTGCCATTCTTGTACCTAAAGCAGGCTCTATAGGTACGCTTTTCAAACTGTTACATTATCGTCTTTTGATTGGTTAATAATCCTGTTTTTATTTCTCAAAATGAAGAGAACATATTCTGTTTTTCAAAAAGACTAATCAGTCTCTAAGCTGAAATCCAGCTACACAATATGTATGAGTTTGGTAACATTAAACCACCTTTCCTCATTAAAAACCTCTATGCAACATCCATCCGTCATTAAGTACGATGTTTAATGACTTCAGAAGAGGGAATTAAGAGACATAATTGTCAATAGAAAGTATAGTAACATGCTTTTATAATGAGACTCAGTAACTTTAAATTACATTTTTGGAAATGGTACATTGTTTGCTTCTTGGCTTGTTTAATAAACTTCAGTTAAAAACTACATTATATACTAGTAAAAAAGAGTTTCATTTAACTTTTGCTGATACAGATATGGAAACTGAAAAACAGAAAAGATGATTCAGTCTCTTAAAAGCAGAAATGGTCTCTTTTCTGAGTAAATATTAATAAAGAAATTATCATGAGTGTTTTAAAGCATAGGCTTTGGAGACAAAAAGGCCTAGTATTGATGTTGTTTTAACTTTTCATAATGAGAAAGTTTGGAGATAAATATAAGAACTATTATAGAATAAACTCCCCTACTACTTAGACTCAGCTACCATCAGCCTTGCCCAATCCCGGCCCATCCTCAACCTTCTCCAGCAGCCCTTTAAATTATTTTGAACATATCCCAGAAATCATATTAGTTCATCTGTATATTATCCATTATATAAATTCTAAAAATGGGAATTAATTTTATTAGCATGGTCACACTATTACCAGATGTAAAAAAAATTATTATTATTATTAAATATTCAATTATCATTGAAATTTCCAATTGTTCATGAATGAGAACTGGGATTTAGGCCCTACTTTTTCACTGTGAACTCTTGCTCATCTGTTAAATGAAGTTAAAAAGCCACTTGAAAGATTTGTTATGAGAATTAAGTTAGATATATGTTATCTAAGAGTTAATCTAGGATTATAACTCTGATGTACTTTTTATAAAAGGATATCTTAAAAAGTAAACTTTAAATATTTTTGGAACATACATTTAATATAAGCCCTAAAATTTTTAGGCTCAAGTACAAAAGAATAGACCCTGGACAAACTGCAAGCCATACTCTGACCATCTTCTGCTTCCCCCTTGTTTCCTCTCTTCTCTCTTCTCTGGACTTTGTAGATTGTTTTTCTACTTCTACTTACTGAAATTTACCTAACCGTGCACAAAAGAGGATGGTTATTATCTGTTTATCACTCGGAAATGAAACCAAGCAAAACTACATTCTAATGTTGAAGATATTGACTTAAAAAAAGGGCCACAATGTGTAAACCTTACCATTTATTTCAAAGCATAACATTGACCATTTTTTTCAAGAAATATAAATTTCTCTTTGCCTCTGAACCCACAGAAGGGACAGCTGACTCCAACTACATATTTACAAAAAGTAGATATTCTCTCCTAGTATAGGTGGAGCTCAGAAATATATAACCTAATAACTTGCCACACATAAGAAAACTGGAGGTTATAGATAATGGTTTGATAAGTGTAGCAAACCACTATGGCATGTGTATACCTATGTAACAAACCTGTACATTCTGCATATGTATTCCAGAACTTAAAGTAAAAAAAAAAAACAACATAAATTTTAAAATAAAAAGAAAATTGAAGGTTAATTCTCTCTTCTACAAACCGATGCAACCATTCTGTTTTTCACTTTCAGTACAGTATTTAACAAACTATATGAGAGATTCAACACTTTCATCTTAATATATAGGCTTTCCGTTAGATGACTCTGCCCAACAGTAGGCTAATGTTCTGAGTATGTTTAAAGTAGGCTAGGCTAAGCTATGCTGTTTCACAGGTTAGGGGTGCTAGGTGCATTTTCGACTTAAGATATTTTCAATATACAATGAAAGTCAAAGAGCATTGTATATATGTTTATATATGTGTGTGTGCATGTGTATGTGACACACAAATATATTAAAAAATTATTATAAGCTAGTGACTTACACAATTACAGAGGCTAAATTCCACAATTTGTCCTCTGCCAACTGAAGAATCAGGAAAGCCAGGGGTGTAGTATGAAGGCCTGAGAGCCAGAGAGCCTATGGATAGAATAGATTCTAATCCAAGTCTGAAGAGCAGGGAACCAGAAGCACCAAGGACTGGAGAAGATTGATAAACCACCAGTCCAAGCAATCAGGCAGAGTTAATTCAACCTTTTGTTCTATTCAGGTCCTCAGTTGATTGGATGTTGCCCACTCATACTGAGGAGGGCCATCTGCTTTACTCAGTTCACCATATTCAAATGTCAGTCACTCCTAGAAACACCCTCAGAGACACAGACAGAAATAATGTTTAACCAGCTCTCTGGACATCCTGTAGCCCAGTCGAGTAGATACATGAAATCAATCATCATAAGAAATGTCCAAATTTTACCCTCTAAGAGTAGTGCATGTGTGAGCCCATAGACTCACTAACATCTTCCATTCTAATTTTTTTAGATTTGATATGTGAAATTAATATCTCCTTTTTAAAAAGGCTTTAGTTCTTTGGTTCCTAGTACAGTTGAATATTTCATATTTTATTGGTTATTGATCTTGCTTTTTTATTTTTATAGTATTTGTCTATTTCATCTTGAATGCTTATATATATACATATATATATATGTGTATATATATATATATATATATATATGCAGTTTTTTTTTTCTGGTTACCAAATTGATTCTGAACCTCCTATATTTCTAGCTGGCTCTGTGGGTCTTGAATACTAATAACCAGTGAAATTATCTTGCATTTAAAAGTTAAGGATTTGGAAGTATTTTAGAGTAATCAATTTCCTTCCCACCCCAGTGTAACAAAGGACTTTTAATGACAGTAAATTGAAAGTGACATTTTCCTGGATGTATGGTCAGAGAAATGATAAATGTATAATGAGAAACAAGAATTCAGATATCAATACTAATTCCATTCTCTGTCTCTGTCTTCCTCTTTTGTTTTCTTACCTTTATTTATACAAAATGGAGAAACTATTACACACGTAGTCAGGGTGGCTGTGAAACCCAAGCAGTTGGTCATTCCTATATTTTTTTAAAGTCTTTTTGGCTTTGTTTGTTTCTCTGATGATCCTGTCATTTACATGTGAAGATTAACCTTTTACATGTACTGCATGTGAAGATTAACCTTTTATATTTACTGGTATTTGCTCCATGACCTTGTCAGATAATTGCTGACCCTTCCACCAAGGATATTTAAACACCTGTTGGATTCCAAGAAGGATGTTCTTAGAAATACAAGAGAAGGGAAAGAACAGCTCTGTTATTGTTCTCAATAGCCTTGGTTTGTAGAAGACAGCTTCTGACAGGATATTTTACCCAAACAATTTTGGAGGCACATTTGAAACTTCCTTCAGAATCTGTTTGCATTTTCCTTGTATTTTAGTTAAACTATGGTTTTGGGGGAAAAAATAATAAATTCAACTTGATCATTATGCATTTCACTAAAACAAATTTAAAATTAAGCTCCCCCATATTCACGTTATATTTCTTCACAAGAAAATTTATTTTTCAAAGGGAAAACAATAATATTCAAAAGCATGCTGTGATTGGGATCCACAAAACAAAGCTAAAGGGAGACTTTTCCTGGAGTAGAACAATATTTAGGGAGCAGGTGGGTCTGCCTTATTCACCATTGTGTCCTCAGGGCCAGATTGAGTGTGTGGCACATAGTAGACAGCCAATAATTCTTAGTAAGTGAACAAAAGAAGAATTCCAGAATCATTTGATAAAGCAAGAATTTCCCAATAGGACACTGACCTTGATATTCTTCTTCATACCCCAGGAATAAAAACTTTCTTTTCGTGCATTTTTAAAAGATTTACCATTTTAAAAAATAAAATTGCATTTAGATGTTACCTAAATTCCTTAAAAATATTATATAATATAAACAAACTATTATTTGATAAGGAAATCTATTTATTATGATATGTAAAAATATATGCTTTCAAATAAGATAATTGATTTCATTATGTAGAAAAAGTTATGTTTGAATAATAATATTTTCATGACACTTTTTCTGAATAACCATCTCCAGCAAACACGAATGATTAATTAGAAATGACAGGATCAAAATGAGCTAGGAGGATGGCTTGATATGCAACTGAGGCTTAATAGATTTTAAAATGTTATTAAATATTTAATTACAAAAAACATGTTGTTTGTAAATTGTCAAGTTATTACATCACATTGATTTCTTATTACTTTAAGATCACCATTTGAGAACTTAAGGGTAGTAAAATGTTTTCAGTTATAAAACAATTGAGCATTTGCTCCTTTCTACTGTGAGTCTTGTGGGTCTGACACCTGACTAGAACCGTTAACGCAACCTTGTGTTGGTGCTTTCAGAGCTTCCCTTTCAGAAACTGTTGTCATTTGAGGATAAAATGTCTGTATCTCTCTACCTCATTGACTCCCCATCTGTTGTCAACATCCATTGGAGAGCACTTCTTATTTTCCTCATGTCGTCCCTTAATTTCTTTGTCTCTTTTGAACAGTTTCATAATTAATACTACATTGTGGTAAATATCATTGAAAGAAATGCTACAAAAATATTTCAGTGCAGAATAGCTACATTACAGAGGTCTTGAGGTAATCTGGCTCCTATAATGGTACCCACATTCCCTTTTTTTTTTCATTGAGAAATAGACATATGCATTTCATTGCCAGTATTGTTGTTAGTAAATACAAAATTACTATGCAAACTGAAACAAATTGGAAGGATAGGTTTGTTTTCTGAACAAAATTGTCCTTAAATAACAAATTATGAAATGTATGATAAATATCTGAAATTTTCCAAGATCAAATTCAGAATTTTATCTAGCTCTTGAGTCCATCCATGAGCTCTTATTAACATCTCTCATGTTCATTGTCAAAATTAAGAGCATCATTTCATTCAAATAACACCAATTTCTTAAACATGCATTTTTACAGATTTCTGGATGTTATTCCAGGATAGATTCAGAAAAGAAACTGGCTGTATCATTTCAGAATATAGTAAGTGTTAAGAGCAACTTCTTTAGGTATTAAATAGAAGTGGGATGGGGGAATGGAAAATGAATTCCAAATGTAATTTGCAAAGACACTTGAGATAACAAAATCAGAATACGTTTCCGCAAGTTGAAATTCTTTTACACAATTATTAATAATAGTAGGCTAGAGCCTGAATGTTTTATATTATTTGTCCCTACTCAACAATTTCTAGTTCTTGATTTAGGGCTATACATTAAACGTATTGCAGGAAGCCTTCTTATATGAACTAATTATAGTCTTAAAAGTAGAAAAACAGCTATTGTAAATATTTCATGGAGTAAATGAGTTGAAAATGTGCTTCATTATAAGTCAGCCAAAATTATTCTTATGGTGATGTAAATTGAATGATAAATGTGACTAGGCACTACTTGTATATTAATTTCTTGACTTTTATGAGAGTTTTGAAACTGTTGATATAAACAGTACTAAAACAGCTTGAACATCCCCCAATTTTTTCTTCTTCTTCCATTCTAACTTATGATGAATCCAAAGGTGACAGAATGATTCCGACTTAATATTTGAGTAACTTACACATAACCTGAGGATTTCAGGATATCATAAATTATTTTGATTCACTGTAGTAATCAGTGTTTTGTTAAAATATTCTTGTAACATAAGAGAAAAAGCAAACCAATTTCTCTTAGACCAGCCTAAAAAACTCATAGCCATACATAAGCCCTAGCCCCAAGTTACATTCTTCTCTTTGCCTTTTTAGGCAAACAACAGAAATATATGCTGTTCTGGAATGGCAGTATTTGGGGTTCTGAAAATGTGAATAGGAGTCCCAGCTGTGCTACTTACTAACTGTGTGAATTTGGAGAAAATAATTAACATATCTGAACCTTTATTCCCTCTTAGATCTTACTACTGGAAACTGTTCTTAGAATTAAGTTATATTTATATAAAGCATGTAGCACAGTTTTTGTTGTACAACTGTTCATTAAGTGTTAATTATCATCAATATTACTATTATTGCCTTTACAACTAAAAATGGTAGGGGGGAGCAAAAAGGACAAGAGAAGAGAGATATATGAAAGAAAACAAAGGTGAGAATGCAGGAAAGTAAGAAGAATGCCCTGGAGTGGGCATTTGCAAATGTTGGCACAGACATGACCAAAGAGAAAACAAGAAAGAAGGAAGATGGGATGTATTGAGCAAATACAATAAGCCAAGGAATAACTTGTCTCAAGCTTAAAAAATCTGATTAGGTCTTGCCTTTCTGTTTATGATGAAATCGAAATTTAGAAAAGTTACGTGGTTGGACCAAAATCCAACCAATATACTAAGATTCTACCAACAACAAGGAATTGATATTCAGATATTTTTCCTTCACTTTTAAAGTTTTTTTTTCCCACATACTATTATATCTCAAGACTAGAAAATTATCTCCAAATATACCTTAGAAAATGTGGGCAAGGGAGAGTCATTGGTATTCTGATTATTTTGACTTCTCTCAACTTCTTCCCAACATTGTGACATCTACCCTTCTACTCAGTACCAAAGGAGAAAAAGAAATATCCCCTGGGATTTCAGAGCTTCTATTATGATTTAGAAATTCAAGAACATTGCTAAACTCCAATTTTAAAATAGTCCTTTGGATTTCACATGATTATTCAATCCAAAATATTTGGAACAATTTTCTCACCCATGTTCATAATCTATTTTCTGATAGGTCATACTGAAACTTATTTTTCTAGTATGTTAGGTTATACATAGTTGTAAATAAAATGCTGGTCTATTGAGATAATCTTTCTTAAGTGACCTTGCCACAGACAGGTGGATATATAAAGAAATATATACCTAAATAAATGTGCAAATTGTCAAGTTGCCAAACACGTTTACTACTGCTTTTCCCACTGAGCTCTCTTTCTAGAAAACACTCCCATAATTTGAAACCAGTCCTGACAGAGGTTTTACTTATGATCAGAGCATTTATTTTGATTCAAATGATTAAAGCTGAATATATTATTACAAATCTAAAGTAACACAAATGACATTTCTTAGAAAGTTCTCTTCCTTTCTGTATATTCAAGGAGAAATCAGAAATCTTCACAAGTAAGTCACAAGTATTCCTCTTACTATTTGCCATTGATTTAGAATTTAAGATAAAGTTGTATTTATTTTTCTTTTTTAAACGGAAATATGTTTCTCACCTTTTAAATCTAGGCACATGTTGGGAGACAGACACATTTGTTTTCACTTAGTGTTTTTCCTATCAGCGCTCTTTTTTTTTAACTTTATTGAGCTGTAATTGAGGGATAGATACTTAACTTGTGCAATTTAAGAAGTTTTATTCAGTATACTTTAAAGAAAAAGCTATACAGGTCCTATCGGGGGTTAAGGGACTAGGGAAGGGATAGCGGGGTCGGGATTGGGGAGGGATAGCGTTAGGAGAAATACCTAATGTAGATGATGGGGTGATGGATGCAGCAAGCCAACATGGCACATATGTAGCAAACCCGTAGGTTCTACACAGGTACCCCAGAACTTAAAGTATAATAAATAATTTTTTTAAAAAAGTAAAAGCTCTGTCTAGGAATTTAGGCAATTTGCCGAATACACATCAAGTTCTGAATTTGAGGATATATTATCATACACAAAGGATAAATTAGAAAGGAAAGAGGCCTGGCATGATGACTCACACCTGTAATCCCAGCACTTTGGGAGGCCGAGGCCAGCAGATCACCTGAGGGTGGGAGTTCGAGACCAGTCTGACCAACATGGAGAAAACTCGTCTCTACTAAAATAAAATACAAAATTAGCCAGGCATGGTGGTGCATGCCTGTAAACCCAATTACTAAGGAGGCTGAGGCAGGAGACTCACTTGAACCTGGGAGGCGGAGATTGTGGTGAGCCGAGATCACGCCATCGCACTCCAGCCTGGGCAACAAGAGCAACTCCGTCTCAAAAAAAAAAAAAAAAAAAAAAAAGAATGATTCTTTAAAATGTTTGCATGTTATTGGTCTTATATCTTGCTTATAATGTTACCATGGGGATGATCTCTCTTGATGGAACATATCCTGGAAACCAGAGTTAGGCTGCACGGATTTTGATGTGTCTTCTTCTTATTATTAACTTTTGTACAAATAAATGGAAGACCAGACTTGTCTGGTCTTCTAAAAAACTCTTCTTGGTCATGTTCTATAAAATTTCACGTGGCATTTCTTCAAGTACTGTTGCCTAACATAATATGCACTGGTATTTCTTCGATTTTCATTGAGTGAATTTTATGTAGGAATAATCTTTCCAAAGAGATCTATACATTTTATATATGTATCATTTCTACAAGAAAAGTATAAGCTAACAAACTAGATATTTTTATATTCCCACAAATCTTAGCTCAGAGATAAGGAGTAATCTTTGAATAAGAGTTTGAGCCAATGATTGGAGAAAGCATTTGTATCCCAAATGGCATATTATCTAAAAGACATTGCAAATATGATTATAATTAGAAAATATAAATATATTATCAAACAAAGAAAACATAAATGATGGGATGGAGACACTTTTCATTGTACTTCGATCTTAAACCTACTTAATTACAAATGTAAAGGAATTATTCTCATTGAAGAATAATTTAGAGTAACAGATATTTTGAAATCGCCTCTAAATACAAAAATAATGGATTGCTCAACTAAGCCATGGTTATCTATTCAATAGGACATTATGCATCCTTTTAAAAAATTACTTACATGAAGGATATTTAATGGTATTGGAGAAAAGAGAAAAATTAAAATAGAAAATACATAATTTCTCTTCATTATTTATGATTAAATAGCACAGTATATAAGGTACATGCATATAAAATATGATTTTGTTATTTTATCTAAGAAAAAATGTTTTTCTAATTTTAAATTGTCTCTATTTTCACGTTTTACAATGAGCATGTAAAACATTTTATAATTGTAAGATTTCTTTAGGAAGTCATAATTTTAAAGAATAATGATTTAGAACTTTACAAATATGTATTTATTAATGCCATATCTTAAAATATTTATTATGTTATTTACTGGTAATATATTAGGAATATAAATTTATAAGTGGATATTCCAATACATAGTTAGTTAAACTGATGAACCATCAAAATTCTACTGGTTTTTAAAACCCAAGCATCATGCATTTGAAAACTGTTGTATATCAGGATGGCTTATGTATTTTTTAACTTTCTTTATATCTACTTTCTCTAGAGCTGAGATAAAATATGTTTGGTGTAGATAAATTTATGGATTCAGCTACTGTGACCCTCTCAGAACATCCATACAAAGTTGGAGAACAAATGGCATATTTACAATCAGAGTTCACTGCAAGGATGTGGATGGATAAGTCAGGGAGGATTCTTTTAAAGGAAAATAGGAGCTTTAAAATAAAATTCCTCACCCTTTATGATCACTCCCTTTCAGAGTTCATTTACTTTTATGGTTTCAACCATTATTTCTATGTCAAACAACTCCCAAATCTATATTTCCAACCATAATCACTCACCCAAGTTCCAGATTTGTATTTCACACACAGTTCCATATAGATACCTAATAGTCATTGCAAACTTTAAAAAACTCATCACTTTTCCCACCAAAGTAGCATGTTCTACTTTCTAACTTTCCAATTTCACTAATAGCATAAAAGTGTGTCTAGTGTGCCATACTCTCCTCCTCAACATTGCCAATTTGGTAGCATAATTCCTCTGGATCCTATAGTTCCTGGGTTTCATGAGTCAGCATGTTCCATTCATTGACTCTTTTCTTAGTCCTCCGTAGCTTTCCACTGCAACTCTTACACCCTAACCTAGCTTTCATCATTCATATCTGGAAACTTGTAGTTGCCTTTGTTTTAGAAGTTTTTAGGTACACTAGAAATGTCATCACTGGTTTTTAATTAACATTACTGCCTCCACCCAAAGCTATATAGTTCACATGACAAGATATGGAAATTCAAATGTTATTTAGATTCAATCTCTCTCTAGGTATGGAGATAAGCTCATTTTAACAATCTTTTTTTTTTAATAAACTGGTTATGTGTTGAGAAAATATAAACTCTAATAAGAAAGATAAAAACATTCATCCTCAATAAATACTTATCCAGGACCTAAAGAGTATTAGTCATCTCTACCCTATTAAGCAGTGTAGACCAAAAAACAAAAATCACTTTGAGGATGCACTGAAACTGTGTGTTAGAAAATGGACTTCCGGAAATCACACCACGTGCAATCCAGCTGGTGGCCAGAGAAGTAATTGTGTTTGTGTGTCTGTGTTTATATGTATACGATCTTTTAATCAATCTGAGTACATGTGAAAGGCACCTGCTTTATATTCAACATATTCTGGGCTCACTAAGGATTCAAAAAAGCCTATGACAAACTTCCAAATTACTTAGAATCAAATTGGTGATAGGAAACTCAGACATGCTAAACAAGGCAAATAAGATAAAATAAAATACAGACATCTCCAAGTATCAGAACTAATTTCTTCCTTCCAGTATATTATGGAATGAATGATCAGAAAGTAGGAGCCTACATTAAATTATTTTAAATTGAAAAAAACTCATGGGTTTCCAGTGCACCCAAACCCCCAACATCTTCATATAAATTGCTAAAATATTTTTAACAATCAGTATAACAATTTGTTGATGATTTCTGGAAAACATATTGCTTTTAAGACAACAATTATCAAATTATTTTACATTTAGTAACACAAAAGGGTATGTTGGTGTGCAGAACACAAAGATACTACATTGTTTCAAATATAGACTGTGTTTCCTTTATGCACTGAAAAAAGCAAATATAAATTATCATATATTTTTAAAAGCTAAATTTTGAGGCCAGGCATAGTGGCTCACACCTGTAATCCCAGCACTATGGGAGGCTGAGGTGGGCAGATCAGCAGGTCAAGAGATGGAGACCATCCTGGCCAACAGGTGAAACCCTGTCTCTACTAAAAATACAAAAATTAGCTGGGTGTGGTGGTACATGCCTGTAGGCCCAGCTACTCAGGAGGCTGAGGCAGGAGAATCACTTGAACCCAGGAGATGGAGGTTGGAGTGAGCTGAGATCGTACCACTGCACTCCAGCCTGGGACACAGAGTGAGACTCCATCTCAAAAAAAATTAAATTTTCATTTTAAAAAAAAAGCTAAATTTTCATTAAGGATGGGAAAGAGGTTAGTAACAACAGTGGAACCATATAAGAGGAGTTGATTTGGTTAGAACATTTATTCTTTCTCCCTGATACCAACATTTTCATTGGTATGTGAACATATTCATTACACCATGGTTTCAATTTAGTTTACCGTTTTGGAGTAAACCATTTCAAGTCATTACAGCAGGTGTTGAAATATTGAATAATCAGGTATCTAGGGATACATCTTTTTATGGGCTGATGATTGGGTGTTTGGAATTATATATGCTATAGAATTAAAGGGAGAATCAACACAAAGCTAGAGTAATCAGGAAATACTAGGGAGAAGCCATTTAAGTGAGTATCCATATTAGATAAAGCACCAACATAATACCAGGTGGTGTACAACGGAGAGTCAACAGTATGATGTCCATGGAGAGAGGTTATTTTCAAAAAACAAATTCGAGTGTGTGCACATGCACACACACCAGTGAAAGTACAGAGGCAGAAATATCAAATTTACAAATACTATCCTGTAGTTGCAAACCACCAGAAAGTCAATATGTATTTATTATATTCACTATATATGTGTCTTTGTTCATTTCATATACACACACACGCAAATGCACACATACATTCACATATACAGATACACACACAATTCATTATATTGTTAGCCATGACTTACTTAGTATTTTGAAATCATAAAAAATTAAAAACAATCTCTACTAGGAGTATCACCTTGAAACAAGACAGGTGGTAAATCATCATTAGCTTTTAAGAGCAAATAAAAATATTCGTAACAGTAAATAATTGATAATTCAAATTCAATTATGCTAAATTGTAACCACAGAAAATCCTTATAATTTTGAAGGATGACCATAATTAGAAGCATGCCATTGTTTGTATTAGCATATTTTATTTATTAGGTCAGAGATAAATAAAAACATCTATTTTTGGATCTAAAAGACAAACTGGAATTAACATTTTACCAATGTGTGCATTTTACCAATGTCTTGCCTGCTCTACTTTAAATATAAGTTGTTTAATATAGACAGTTTTACCTTTTTAAAATAAGCACAATCTCCCTATTTCTTGTTTTTGCAATTTAAATTATAACACTATTGTTTTAAAGACATTTTGATGATAATAAACAGTAATTTAAAATTTTGAGACAAAGGTTTTAATAAACACAAAATCTTAAAACTAAATTCCAGAATTTAAAAGATACAAATATTCTACTTCTATTCCACTGATATGCTCCCTGGGTCACTAGTACCAAAATACACACACACACACACACACACACACACACACATAAACACATATACACACATACACACAAGCACACACCACCACTTATAGACAACTTATTTTATACAACAAAAAAAGTAGGCAGGGGTAAAATGTCTTTCTAGTCTTATTCTTCCACTACTTTACAGGAATTAAAAAAGCAAAATATCAGAAGATAAAAATCAAAGGCTAAAAACTATTCGGTTGGTGCTAATAACCAGAATAAAAGGTGTAGATATTTAAAGAAAAGGTACATAGCTATTAAGGATAAAAGTAGAGTACAAATAGCTGGCTTAAAGATAAGATTTTATAGTTTTATAGAACTGTGAATACTTTGATGATGGTAAGGAAAATGTGACATATCTTACACTATAGATATGGAATAATTTGGAGTTGCTAAGATTCTCCCATGAAAAAATAGTAGCCCTGGTAATCAGATTATGGTTACTTCTGACATGTAAAATGATGAGGGTTTTTTTTCCGTTCTGGAAGGTTTATATTGTAAATGAGTCACGTTGAACTGCTCAGAGTTCTGTAATACACGCTGTTGGTAGTCTAAGGTTAATTGGATGGACAATTGGTCTTTGATCATCTGTCAAAGATACTGTGGAATTCTGCCAAAAAGAAAAATGTGGATCAAAGCAAATGACCATGCATATTTCTTCACTCTCCATAATTCTATTATTCCAAGAATAAATTTGGTCAAAATGTGTAAATGATGGCTATGATTTCTACAACAATGAAGAATTAAAATGCAAGGCAGAGGTCTCATACTTTAGGGGAGAGAAGAGCAAGAAGCTGCTAAAACACCAGAATACATTGTTTATACTTTCTGAAGGCACATAAATAAAATCAACAACACAAAGAAAATTGAAGAGGGATGCATATTAATTTAAATATAAGCCTTGTCCTCTACATACATTTATTTAATAAAAATGTACTGAGTAATTAATCTATGCACAGCAATGTATTAAGCAGTAAAAAAAAAATCAATTTTACATGTTATTACAGAGAGTGAGAGGAGGTCCTAACCAATCCAAGAGCAATTACATGACAGTATATAATTAAAGATTAGATTGTGGTGCAGATTATAAGAGCTCTAGGGTCATAAGTGAGCAGCTTCTCTATGAAATAAAATGATCAATAAAGATAGCTAACAGTAGGATTAAACTGAATCCTACTTCGAGTTCTTCCTGCACTCAAGGAGCCTTATACACATGTGTATGGATACCCTCAACTAAGATTAAGCTCTACCTACAATTATCTCATCATCCAGCCACTAGTCGCTTTTGAGTTATGCCTTAAGTCTGTGTGGCCAATCTCCAGCATGGCCAGTCTCCAGTGGAAGCAGACATTGGGATCATTTGAGCAGAAAATTCAGATTGTAATGTCTAAGACCGCGGACTTGAAGGACAGCACAGGTTCTGAACAAGGATATTCCCTTTGCTCCATACCCCTGGTCACATGGGAAGGGTCACAGCTAGAATAATGTCAGAGCTAGGCTATTTAAAGCAGAGGATCTAGGGAAGAATATAAGAGTACTTCATAGTATAAAATTACAGAAGGATATCAAGGCCTAATTTCTGATTAGTTATTATGGATTAGAGATTAAAGAAAAATTTACAGGCAGGATTAAAGATGGGAATGGCTAAGGAAGACTGTAAAGGTGGGTTGGGGTAATTAATGAGTTTAGTGCTAGGCATGTGTTTCAATTTTCTACAACCACAGAGTGAAAAGAAGCTGAGAGACGAGATAAATTTGCTTTAAGCTACTATGAGAAGGCACACTGTGCTCATATTAGCTCACATTAATTAAAGTGCCTTTTCAAGTAAAGAAGCAAACTGTTTTTAAAAATATAAAGAAAAATTTAGTTGTACCTAGCATTCATGTCACCCTCAACATAATAGCTGTAGTAAGAAATCTTTAACTCTCTAATGGACCTATGCACATTTCTCTATCCTTCCTCAAAGGGCAGCATTACACTAACACTTGAAAAGGAATTTTTTGCTTTCTTTGTAAGTGTCATCATTTCATTCTCTGAACACTTCAAAGCGTATGAAGTCAAGAGAATTAGCATTGAGTCTCTTTGAAATGTGCATCACAATGATATTGCTTCCACTTCATATTATTGCTCCATTTTTAGACACTACACATATAGGATTCGGGCCCAAATAAGATGCAATTATGGAGGAAGCCTTTTCCTCTTGAAGTTTTAAGAGCTTTTCTACTTCACTGCAATTTTGGAGGAAGCAGAAACTCTTTGGAGAACTCAGTAGTGCCCTAAATGGCATGCTCAGGCAATCAGGCAATCACTTACTGTCACATCATTCATTGTTAAAGAAAAATTCACAGAAGTTAATGCTATTTCAAAAATTGATAGTAATAACGAAGTGACCAAATAAATGATTCTTTCTTTCATTAAATGCATAATCAGTGTGTAAACAGTTAAGCTAAGCAATACTTTTTCAACATAGGCAATACATCTTTTATTCCATCACTATTTCCCAAGAGTAAAAGCAAATGACTTTTCTTGTGGATTTTGAAAATTAACATTGCATTTTTCCTATTGTCTTACCAAACCAGACAATTATTTTCAGAAACAATAACTGTGGAAAATGAAAATTCTGATTCCTAAGGGAAAGCAACAATAGCAATAATATTATAACCATCTAGTTCCCATGAAGAAATAGCTTTAAAGTCAGACATTATGGGAAAGAACAAAACAACCATAAGCCCATAGTACTGGTATTGGTATTGCCTCAATCTAAAAGAATATATTTGTAATCTTATCAGTACTCAATATATTGACCTTAAATACAATTTAAGAAATAAGTCCACTGCTTTTGTTATCCTCATATACATCTTTACTACATGAACCTGAAAGTTGATCAATTTAAATTGCACATTCTCAGAATCAGACAAGAAACATCTCAAAGCTATGAAAAACATGGCAATTCATTAAGATACAGTCATCATGATGTGTAATTTCCAGCATCAGTATGGTCCTTAGATTAAATCTGAGCTGCGTTCACAGGAAACAGTGTAGCATGTTGTGCTTTGGTTTTAATGGGGACTCACGCTTAGTAACTGTCAGTGCATAGCTACTGAATAACATATTAAACGACTATTAGGAAATTTGTCTGCAAAAGCCCCTGGAATTTGATCCTTCCCTTTAAAGACCCCAAACCTTTCTCTTCATGTGCTCAGAAATAATTAGGTCCTGAGAGATTAACCTTGCTAACTAAACTGTCCACAGAGCTGTACCATACACCAATTTTCTGTTTGATTAT
Source organism: Cacajao melanocephalus (assembly GCA_963573385.1). Lineage (NCBI taxonomy): Eukaryota > Metazoa > Chordata > Mammalia > Primates > Pitheciidae > Cacajao > Cacajao melanocephalus. The sequence goes on from CAUYLG010055647.1 coordinate 18,395, forward strand.
TTTACAATGGAAAATAATATCATGGGGTCTGAAAATACCTCAGTGTGACCAGCACATTATTTCCTCTACAGTTTAACACTATGAGAAGCCAAATCAAAATCAGAAACCACTTTATTGATTTACCATGAGAACTAATGGTCTCAGGAGAGAGAAATACTCAAAACTCCATTACATCAGTACATTCTCTTCACGAGAAGGATGTGCACAAAGGTGGCTTGGTGAGCTTGGAAACAAAACAAGAGAACTGGCTGAATCAAAGCTTAATGTGCCTATCTGAGATGGCTAGAAGCCACTCTCATGATTGTAGTGAGTTTCCCTCCAACAATGGAAATATCCATTCCTTTGGCTACAGAACTTTACAGTTATTTTTATTCCAGAGATGGGCTTTCCTTAGGAGACAGATATTTTGAGAGGATAGTTAATGTACATTCTGCTGTATAGTACTTGAATCAGTATGATACACATATTCCCTGGTGACTTTCCTTTTATTTCTGCTTTTACGGCTGACCAAACCTTTCTTCTGAATGGCACAAAGTGTTTTTTTTTTAAGTAGTTTAATGTCATTCATTTAAAGTACTCCTAAATCCTCCTGGCTTTTTAGATATCCTTTCTCTTATAGACAAATTTTAAAATCCACAATTTGCATATATATGTATTTTTTCTAAGTAATAATTTATATTTCAAAGACAATTGATTCTCCTACTTTCCAAATCTTTAAATCCTTAGGGAGTACCTGAGTGTTGTCCTTAACAGTGTCAAGCTTTATTATTTTTTTCCTTTTATGCACAACTAGATGATATATATGACACATCTGGAATGCAATGATGCCTAGCTTTATAACCAGCTGTTTCTTATTCCTAGTCCTAAATTCTTTTTTTTTTTTTTTTGAGACAGAGTCTCATTCTGTCACCAGGTGCCAGGCTGGAGTGCCTGGAGTGCAGTGGCGCGACCTCGGCTCACTGCAACCTCCGCCTCCCGGGTTCAAGCAATTCTCCTGCCTCAGCCTCCCGAGTAGCTAGGACCACAGGCACGCGCCACCACGCCCAGCTAATTTTTTTTTGTATTTTTAGTAGAGACGGGGTTTCACCATGTTGGCCAGGATGGTCTCGATCTCTTGACCTCGTGATCCACCCGCCTCGGCCTCCCAAAGTGCTGGGATTACAGGCTAAATTCTTTCCTACTCTATTCAACTACTTTTTGGCTTTCCTTTAATCTTAAACTTTAGCTTTGTTAAATTATTTGTCTCATTAACAATTGTATTTGATAATGACCTGACATATTCATTATTAAGAAAAAATGTTTCTTTACGGTTATCATGACATTTCTGTGGTCCTCTTTATAGCAAATCTTATGGAAAACACTTGCTCATATGCAATCTCACCTTCCTTATTTTTCATTGTCTCCTGAACTATTATTCTATGTGCAATTCTATTCATTCAACGCCAATGAAACTATTTGATCAAGGTCATCAGTTACTTTATGTTAGCAAAGCCAGTGTTCAGGTTTTTGTGTTTTAAAATATATATCCAGAAAAAATATATACGCCTTTTGTAAAATAATTTCTGCTCTTTGAGATTGCAACTCCATAATCTCTTGGTTTTCCTCCTGTCTTAATGCTTGTTCCTTCTCAGTTTTCTTTTCTGGCACTTTCCCTTGATTAACCTCTCAGTGTTTTAGTGCTCCAGGCTCCATTCCAGACCTACTTCAACTTAACCTTTGCACTCTCTCCCTACGTAACCTCATTCAGTCTCATGAATTTAAGCACAATGTATATGTCCACATGTACATTTTTAGCTCTGCCTTTTGCTCAGCACTCCAGTGTATTCAATAGTCTACTTAACATCTCTATTTAAATGTCTATCCATCATCTTACATTTAATGCATACAAAATGGACTTTTTTACTTGCTTCCGTAGCAATCACCCCCAGAAATCCTCACTTCCGCATCTGCCTTAGTCATTTCCATGTCAGTAAATGATAACTCAGTCCCCACAATTGCTCGAGTCAAGTAGTTAGAAGTCATTTGTAATACATTTCTTTCTCCATTACATCCAATTCATCAGTATATCAATTCCCTCTCTATTCAGAATATATCCTGAATCAGACCATTTCCCTGCATTCTGACTACCGTCAGAATATTTCAACCAGCCATTATCTCTAGCTTAGGCTATTGGAATAGCCTCTTAACTATCCTCTCTGCTTTAACATGTACCCTTGGCAGCCCGATTCTCCACCCAGCATATAGAAGACTATTTTAGAAATGTAAAGCAGATTATGTTTTTTTTCCTTTTTAATCCTCTTTATTCCCTTCCATTCTAACTTTAATCACATTTAGCATTAAATGCAGGTATTTTACCCCTTATCTATCTTACTAGAGCATGAACTATGAGAGCTGAGCTCTAGTTCTTTAGGTTCTATCACCACATCCCAGCACTTGAAAAAATTGCCCAGTACATCGTAAATGCTTAGTAAAATTTAAAAATGGGCGGAGAGATCCAAGATGGCCGATTAACAACAGCTCAGGATTTTAGCTCCCAGTGAAAGCACAGAGAGTGAGTGGACACCGCAATTTCAGGCGAATTTCTGTGGAACACAAACTGGGAAATTCCCGGCGGAGGAGACACACGGGTTGCCAGCGCGACTCTTTTGGCCGGTGCAGCGGCTTTGCCTGTGCCCCAGCACAGCGCTTCTCAGTGCAGAGTATATGCGACTGGGTGCCCCCTGAGTCGGGCTCAGCTGGTCCCATCCCCACAAGCAGAACAGCAATTGGAAGCGCTGAGGACTGAGAGTTTCACAGTAAGCACAACTGAACCCGGGAAGGC
>CAUYLG010055648.1:0-11666 GCA_963573385.1 Cacajao melanocephalus
CATCCCCCCATCATCCCCATCCCCCATCATCATCACCCCATCATTCCCATCCCCCATCATCCCCATCCCCCCATCATCCTCATCACCCCCATCATCCCCTTCCCCCCATCATCCTCATCACCCCCATCATCCCCTCCTCATATGTTCATATACTGGACCCCCTCCTAACACCCTTAGAAACGGCATTCCCCATCATGCTGCCATCTGCTTCGTAGCAAGAGGGTGGCTGAAGACCACAGGGTTTAGGGCACTGGCCCAAGGTCAGATGGGAGGCCAATGCCCAGTTCTGCAATGTGACAGGGCATTGCAAGTGAGATCAGAACATGGTCTGCTCCACTTATGATGCTCACACAGCCTGCACGTGACCCCAGGGCATATCAGTATGAACCCAAAAAGGCAGCCAAGAAGTGAACGCAGAAAGAGCCAGAAAATCCAGGGTCCTGGCTTCTGCAGACTCCGGGGCTGGAGGCCTGAGCAGAACTGCCTCAGTCCCATAGCGACCCCTGGTGGTTGCTTCAGGAAGGGCATCGAAATATTCCCGCAAAGCACCAAACAAATGAAGGCAAGAGGAAGAAACCCACAGCCTGGAAAGGGTGGGTGAAGGGAGACTCCCCCCAGCCAGGGAAGGTGGCCCTCCTGCAAGCACTAGAGAAAAACACTACCTGGGACACCTACAGACACCCAGCTAAGAGGGCGACTGAGCTCTGCTGGGCCGGGATTCAAGCCTGAGCCCCACGCTCACCAGCTCTGCAGTCTCAGGCAGAGCACTTCACCCCCGACCTCAGGGTTTGCTCAGCGAAACCCGTGAGTACACGCCCACCTTGTAAGGTTGTTTGGAGGATCAAGGAGGTAATGCAGGAAACGTCCTCCTGCACGGCAGCGATGGGCTAAAAAGGGCTGTCTAATGAAGTCAGAACCACAACAGGCACCGCTACACAACATCAGAGGCGTTTTTCCAAGGAAGATAAAACGGTTGGTGTGGCTGGCCAGGTGGCTCGCACCTGAAATCCCAACACTTTGAGAGGCCAAGGCGGGCAGATCACTCGAGACCAGCAGTTTGAGACCAGCTTGGGCAACAGGGTGAAACCCCATCTCTACAAAAAGTGCACAAATTAGCTGGGCGTGGTGGTGCATACCTGTACTCCCAGCTACTCAGGAGGCCAAGGTAGGAGGATCGTTTGAGCCCGGGAGGTAGAAGCTGTAGTGAGCGAAGATGGCACACCACTGCACTCCAGCCTGGGCAACAGAGTGAGACTCGGTCTCAAAAAAAAAAAGAGGGGGGCTGGTGAGGATGTGGAAAACCTGGAGCCTTCATACACTGCTGGTAGGAATGTAACATGGGGCAGCTGACGTGGAAAACAGATTGGAAGGTCATCAGCGCATTAAACCTAGTCACTGCGCAACAATTCCGCTCCTAGGTTATACCCACGAGAACCGAAAACAGGTGTCCCACAAAAACACGAACACGAATGTTCACCACCAGCGCGATTCACAACAGCCACAGCCCACATGGCCACAGATAATGAAATAAACAAAAGGTGGCATCTCCATACAATGAAATATGATTCAGCCATAAAAAGGAATGAAGGACTGAGACAAGAGGCAACATGACAAACCCCAAAACCAGGACACGCAACAGGACGCATACTGTGTGATCCGATATATAGGAAATGTCTAGAACAGCTGAATCCGTGGAGACAGAGAACAGGGGAGCGGCTGCTTCAGTTCCTAGGAGGCTTCCCTGGGGGCCGCTGCAATGGCTTAGAACCAGACAGAGGTGATGGCTGCACAACACTGCATATGCCAAACGCCGCAGAGCTGTGCACTTTAAAACACTCATGACTGAGAATTTCACTTTCGAAAAATGCTGAAGTAGAATTTAAGGGGAAAACAAACAAACAAAAACGCAAAACCTAACCACTGAGGGCCGCCTGGAGCCACCTGGCTTCCAGCTGCAGTCACCAGCGTGTGCCAGTGCCCCGCAGCTTCAGACCCACCCCAGGGCCGGGACTGGAGGCCTAAAGGTGCAGTACCAGGCTGGCCTGGCCATGTCTGCCCACCCCCGCTGGGGTCTGGCCCTCTCGGGATGCCTGTGCCACCATCCTGAGACCTACCCCACTGCCTGCTGAAGCCTGGGACAGCTGGCAGTCTCGAAGACTAGGCCCTACAGCTGGACTATCCCCAAATCCTGGTTCCCCCAACCACGTGACAGCCCTGATGGCCCCTTGAAATCAGCGCTCTCCCCCTTCAAAACCCAGCTCCCACGGCGCCTCTTGCTGGAACCCTTCTCTCACCAGCCTTCGTGCCCTGCCTACAGTGGCTGGGATGAGCCCTTGATCCTCCTTGGAGCCTCCACTTCCTTGTCTGGAGCACATTAGATATGAGCCTGCTTCCCTGTTAGCCTACACACACCCAGGGGCCAAGACAGTGTCACGATGACTCAATCAACCATTTTTAATGAGCACCTACTATGTACCCCATGCTGCTCAGAACACAGCAGTTAACAGGGAGAGAAGGAGAGGACCACTGTATAACAAAGCTGGGTCTATATTAACTCAAATAATGAGGCCACCACTGGGGTGATGAGACAGATCAGCGATTGGCAAAGTTTCTTTTTTTGTTGAGATAGGGTCTCGCTCTGTCGCCCAGGCTGGAGTGCAGTGGCGTGATCATGGCTCACGCAGCCTAAACCTCCTGGGCTCAGCCACTCCTGCCTCAAACTCCTAAGTAGCTGTGAACACGGCATGCGCCACCACACATGGCTAATGTTTTAAATTATTTGTAGAGACGGGGTCTCGCTATGTTGCCCACGCTGGTCTCAAACTCCTGGGCTCAAGTGATCCTCCAGCCTCAGCCTCCCAAAGGGCTGGGATTACAGGCATGAGCCACTGTGCCCGGCCCAAAGCTTTTCTTTAAAGCTCTAAACAGCAAATATTTTTGACTTTGCAGGCCACACAGGTCTCTGTTGTGATGACTTAACTCTGCCAATGTGGCACAAAAGCAGTCACATAGACACGTGTATAGAGATACACAGACAAGTCGTCATAGCTGTGCCAATAAAACTTTATTTACAAAAACCAGCAGCAGCTAGAATTGGCAGGATTAGCTGAACCCAGAATAAAGGAGGTTTGGGGTGCATGTTCCTGCACAAAGCCGAGGGTGGCCTCTCGGCATCAGGGACATCTGAGCAGAGACCTGAATGATAGCAGGGAGTGGACCATGAAGAGCTGGGAAAAGGCAGATTATCAAGGAATTGTATATGAACTCATATTCAAAACAAAATTACAAAATGAATGTTATGAATATTTACATCAGATTTTTCTCCACGTTTTGTGTGGTTTCAACAGTGACAATGTGGATTTATTTTTAATCTCGAGATCTTGCTCCCTCTTCTACGAGCTGTCCATTTTACAGGCAAGGAAACCGAGGCTCCAAGAGATGAAGGTTCCAGGGCCACACGGCTGGTGAGGAGCAGTTAGGAGGCCGGTCCATTCAGATTCCAGAGCCAAGGGCGGTTTCCCCACATCACAGATAAGGAAAGGGAACCACAGAGAAGGGACTGCTCACCCACACTGCCAGGTAATGGGGGAAACAGGATCTGAACCTGGACGACCTGGCTAGAAATCCTCAACTCCCGCCCGGCATGCCTGTGCTGTGTAATGTGGCAGCCTGTGTGGCTATGGAAAGACACATTTCATGTGTATTAATGCGTATGTTAAACAAAATTTAAAAATCCATTCCTCAGTTGCAGTAGGCACATTTCAAATGCTCAACAGTGGAACGTGGCTATCCTGCAGACACAGTGTTTCCATCACGGCAGGAAGTTCTGTGCGTGGTGTTCCTCTCCAATAAACATAAAGGGCATAGAAACCAGCGAGCATCTGGGAACCTGGAAAGGCCGTGCTTAGCGCATGTCGTGACACGGCCGTCACTGCTGCTAGAAAGGAGGCCCCCAGCCAACACTGCCCACCCCCTGCCCATTCACACCTGCTTCTTCTTTAGCTTAGAGATCTGCTGCTCTACCATGGTGATCTCTCGGTCCACGCGGTCCATGTTCTGGATCAGCTCCTCCTTGGACAGCCGCGGAGGCACCAGCTCCAACTCAGGGTCGGCGTGCGGGGGGCTGGGGGGAGACACCGGTTCCAGCTTGCCGGTCAGGCTACGGTCCTGTGGCAGAGAAAAAACGGGCATGGAGTCAGCGCAGGGGACAGCCCTAGTCCGTAATGCCCTGTGATGTTTAATGCTGAGTGTCAACTTGATTGGATTGAAGGATGCAAAGTACTGATCCTGCGTGTGTCTGTGAGGGTGCTGCCAAAGGAGATTAACATTTGAGTCCGTGGGCTGGGGAGGCAGACCCACCCTTAATCTGGGTGGGCACCATCTAATCAGCTGCCAGCAAATATAAACCAGGGAGAAGAATGTGAAAAGGCGAGACTGGCCTAGCCTCCAAGCCCACATCTTTCTCCCATGCTAGGTGCTTCTCGACCTTGAACATCGCACTCCAGGTTCCTCAGTGTTGGGACTCAGACTGGCTCCCTTGCCCCTCAGCTTGCAGATGGCCTCTTGTGGGACCTTGTGATCGTGTGAATAAATACTCCTCAATAAACGTGTGTGTGTGTGTGTGTGTGCGTGTGTTCTGTCACAGTTGCTAACTCTCTGCCTGCCACCATCCATGTGAGACATGGCACGCTCCTCCCTGCCGTCCGCCATGACTGTGAGCCCTCCGTAGCCACGTGGGACTCTCCAGTTAAACCTGTTTCTTTAGTAAAGCTCAGTCTTGGGTACGTCTTTATCAGCAGCATGAAATGGACTAATACACGCCCCTCCACAGTCCACCCGCAGTCTCCGTCCCCGACTCCAGGCCCAGAGTACTGGACAGCTGTCAGGACAGTCCCACCTGTCCAAGGATGCCATCCCCATCCCAGCCCTTACCCTTTCTCCAAAGGTCAGAGTCCCTTACGGCCTCCAGATGCAGTTCAAACGCTCCGGCTACACAAATGGTTTCCCGGCCTCTCCTCAAGTTGTGAAGTCTTCCAACTCCCCGTTCCCATAACACACCTCTCTTCCTGCACTCACTCCACCTCTGTGTTCCCCACCAGCCCAAGGAACCAAGACCCACAGCCTCCATCTCCCCGAGGCCTGGCCTCCACGGACCCTCTGCAAACACTCGTTCATGAAGCACAGTCCAAACAGCAAGTTCCTGAACCATGCAGCCGGCACACACGTGGCTCTGCAGACGGCATATATCCCAAACACATGGAAAAGCCACCAGAACAGGCCACAGAGAAGCTACAAGGAGTTATCTAGGCAGCAGGGCAGAAGAGAGTATTTTTACTTTCTTTATTTCTATTTTTTGTTTGCCCATATGTTTTCTGATTTTCCTTCATGGAGAGTTACCCTTTGTGTAATCCAGCTGTTTCTGAAAATGTGCTTAACAACAAAGGCAGCCTGCACTCAGTTATCCACGGATGCCTTCCTCCCACCTGCTAGAGTCTGCTGCACCCAGGCAGTGCTGGGAGCACTCTCAGGATAAGGAGGTTACAGAAAAACAAATGAGTCCTCTCTATGCAGCCGTGGGTTCAAATCCCAGCCCCCTCTGCTACTCTCCAGTTCCGTGACCTCAAGCAGATCACTCAGCTGCTCCCTGCCTCGGCTTCCTCATCTGTACAATGGGGAGAACAACAGTTCGCACCTCCCAGGTCCTTGCGAGTCTTGAATGAGTTAATGGCTCCGAGCCTGGTGTGCTGGAAGCCTCAATAAATGCTGACTGGGATGGTCCCCCTACCCGGGCTCCAGGAACCCAGACCCCGCCCCGTGCCATCCTCGGGGCCAAGCCAGCAGCTGCTGGCAGACGTGGCCCGGAGCAGCGCCAGGCCACCACCTCCCCACCCCCATGGCAGCTGCACCCAGAGGACACAGGGTGCATTATTCCCGGGACAACTGCAGCCCAAGGGCCACCGGGTGCCCCCCCACCCTCGGGACTCGCAGAGTCTGCGTCATCTTCTGTCCACTCCTGCATCCTCAGGGCCTCTGTCCTCCCCTCAACCCACAGAGCCCCAGCAAGGCCCACAGGGGCCAGGAGTCTTGGGGTCACACTAGGTTTGCCTTCGGCCTCTGTTACCATCTGAGATGTGAGGACATGGACAGCAGGCACCTGGACGATCCGGTGCTCCTTCCACACGTATGGACTTCTCGAGGGAAATGCAGACAAGGGCTCGTATGCCTCAGTCACCCGATGCAGTCCTCGCTGCTCCTCAGGCCACGTCCCCCAGGGACTCAGCCCATCCCAGAGCTCCCCACGCCCCAGGAAGCAGACCCCCCAGCAGCCCTCCGAGGGGGTTGCTGCTTCATCTCCATTAGAGAGGAGGAAACCGGGAGCCTGGAGGCCATAGGGGCTGGATGCCAGAGGCCCTCAAACTTTCCCATTAAGGGCCAGAGGGTAAAAACATCTCGAGCTTTGAGGGCCGCAAGGTCTGTCTCCTCTACTTGCCCCTGCCAATGTATTGCAAAAGCAGCCACAGGCGATGGGGACCGAATGGGCGTGGCTGTGTGCCTTCTGTGTGCCAATAAAATTTTATTTACAAAAACAGGCTGAGGGCCAGATTTGGAGCTTGCTGGAGTTTGCTGGCCTTCTGTTCTAAGCAATTCGCAAGTCTTAATCCATGTAAGTGTCACAACCACCGTGGGAAGCGGGATTACTGTCTGATGACATGCCGAAGGCACTCAGCACCCTACCTTGGAAGGTGCTGGAAGGGGGAGGCTGCAGGGGCACCCACATCAGAAATGGGGTCCCGGACACATATCCTTTCACCCCACAGAACCATGGGGCTGAGCATAAGCACCAAAGCAGTACTCCTTCCAGGGATCCAGAGTGCAGGACCTCCGGAAATTAAAGGCAGAAATGTGTGGAAGAGAAAAGGTCCCCAGAAAAAGCCTCAGAAGTGTGTATGCATGTACCAGGGGGGCGGGCTCACTGCTCCCCAGCAGGAACGCAGGCAGGGCCACGGGCACCTGACCCCACCCACAGCAAGCCACGGACAACTCACACATCTGGCACCCCTGGGCCTTTGCACAGGCTGGCTCTGCTGCCCGGAGTGCCCAACACCCCTTCTGTGCCAACTGACGTCAGACCCGTGTCCCAATGCCACCGCCCAGCCCCTCACTGCGGTCCACCTTGGGTGCTTGGCTGGTCTCTCCCTGCAGCCCACGTCACTTCTTGAGGTTCTTAAGATAAATGGTAGCAGCAAACATAGCACCCAGAGGTCGACGGCACTACCGGTGGCAAGAAACATCTCCGCTGTCCTATCTCCGTGCTTCTACCCAGACCAAGAAGAGCGAGAACACAGCAAGGACGAGGATGTGGAAGGGGGGCTCTGGGGGCCGGGCCACCCTAAAACCGTGAGAGCAAACCACTCATCCAACCTGGGAATAATGCTCCAAAGCAACATTAACAAAAAGTAAGCTGCCATCCCCAGGGCTAATGGGCAGCACCAGGAGTAGAAGCAGCAGCTGGCAACCGCTATCGACGCTTGGAAAAGTTGCTGGAAACATACTTCCTTAAACTCTCCATGGATAACAGCTGTTGTCTTTAATGGGTTCTTATTTAAGATTCGGGTTTAGCTTTGATTCACAGCAGAACTGCACAAGTCAGTCCACCACCTGATGAACAGAGAAGTAAAACGTGGCATATCCATACAATGCCACGTGAAGGGCCAGGCATGGAGGCCGAGGCAGGAGAACTGCTTGAGCCCGGGAGTTCAAGACCAGCCTGGGCAACACAGTAAGACCCTATCTTTTTTTTTTTTAAAAAAGGAATGAAGCACTGACCCCAGGCTACACTGTGGATGAACCCCGAAAATATGATGCTGAGGGAAAGCAGCCAGACATAAGAGGCTGCAGAGTGTACGATTCCACGTACATGAAATGTCCAGAACAGGCAAATCCATACGGATGGACAGCAACGAGTCTTTGCCAGGAAAAAGGAGAAGGGGTGGTGGGCAGTAATACGGCTTGGCTGTGTCCCCACCCAAATCTCACCCTGAATTGTAGTTCCCATAATCCCCACGTGTCGTGGGAGAGACCAAGTGGAGATCATTCAATCATGGGGGCGGTTTCCCCATATCCTGTTCTCGTGACAGTGAGTTCTCACGAGATCCGACAGTTTTATGAAGGCCTTTCCCCACTTTTGCTCTGCACACCTCCTTGCTGCCACCATGGGAAGAAGGACGTGTTTGCTTCCCCTTCGTCCATGACTGTAAGTTTCCTGAGGCCTCCCCAGCCATGCTGAACTGTGAGTCAACTAAACCTTTTTCTACTAGACATGACCCAGTCTCGGGTATGTGTTTATTCACAGCGTGAGAACAGACTAATACAGGGAGTGACTGATTAGTGATTAGCATGGAGTTCTCCCTTCAGGGTGATGAGAATGTTCTGGAACTAGATGGAGGTGACAGCGGCACAACACCGTATATGTCCGGCAAGCCAATGAACTGTTACTTTAACGTGGCTACTTTTATGTGAACCAGCCCTCAACTGAAAAACAAGAGGCAGACCTGGGTTGCCGGGACCGCGTCCCCGGTGCTAGGTTTCCCAGAACTGGGGCTGAGGGAGCCTGGCGGTCGGACCTGCAGGCGCAGTCGCGATGACTGTCCACCTTCCCACCCAACCAAAGCCAAGGGAAGCAAAACAACAAACTAATAAACCCGCACAAGTTGCCAGGGTGCAGCTGGCACTGTTTATCAGATGCCCCTGCTGTAAAACTTCAAGCCAATGTGAAGGAGAAAAGTTTATTATGAAAAACTGAAGACACAGAAGCAGAAAAGCCCTCCAGCTCCCCTGTGCCAGCTCCAGGAAAAATCGGGGCCCAGCTTCACGCACTCCCAGTCTACCCCCTACTCCAGCCACAGTGACAGGTACCAGGACAGGCATGGGCCCACTCATGCTGAGAAGTAAAAGCAGTTTGGGGCTGGAAATGTGGAGAGAAGGTGGGAGACTGCTCTCTTTTTGCTGGCCTTGAACCTGGGAGGAGGAAGGCCTGGAGTCACCAGCTTCCTTCCTGCTAACACACCAACACCCCGTGAAAGACGGCAGAGCCAAGAGATGAAAACAGACAGGGTCCTCAGGACATCGTTTCACCCAGATCAAGCTGTATCTGAAGCTAACAAACCTGGAATTCAGTTATGTGAGCCAGAATTCATGTTTAAATTTGACAGGGGCTGTCTGTCCCCGTTAGGGATTTTCGGAGACGGTGCTATTTGTGATCATTCTAAAGTCCCCAAAACAAAGTTCGGTGAATTCCCACGGAAGTCTCTGATGCCACAGAACTCCAGAAGCTGAAGAGCAGAGAAGCATCAGAAAACAGGAACATGGCGGGGCAGAGGGGGCAAACACAGAAAAATCCCATCGAATTCCTGCCTCAGGCATCCAGCTGAATTCCACACAGCAGACGCAGAAAGCCTCTGAGCGCACTCTCCCAGGCATGTTCCCTTGCTCAAACTTTCCAAATCTCTTCACAGCCTGGAGCAATTACTGCGGCCAGGCTGGCCAGGCCCCAGCACCAACCCCGTCACGCTCCCTACCTTGTGGTCCAAGCAGAGAGGAGAGAGAGACAGACACAGAGACGAAGACAAACAGACAAAGAGGTGGAGAAACAGAAATGGACACGGATAGAGACAGAGAGAAATAGAGACAGAAAGACAGAGACGTGGTGACAGAGACACAAAGAGAATGAGATAGAGAAACAGAGACACAGACAGAGACACAGACAGAGATGACAGACACAGAGACGACAGACACAGAAACTAAGAGAGATCTCAGCCGGCGTGCCACAGGCACAGGGATTCCTGACAAGAGGGAAAGCCAGGCAGGCAGAAAGAACAGCAGAGCAGTGGTAAGGGACAGAGACCCTCCGAACCCACAGGCCCGAGGGCACCGCCATGTTGGAGAGGCTGGCAGACTCAGCCCCCAGGCCTGCTCTCTGCACAGACACAGAACACGCACCTGGGGGACAACGGACACTCAGGGGTTGGTCGCCCTCCAAGACTGGGCCCTGAGCTGCCTATACACACACACACACACACACACACACGCACACACACACATACACAGAGACACCACATACAGACACACACACACACACATACACCACACAGACACACACAGAGACACCACACAAAAACACAGACACACACACACACAGACACACAGACACACACACCTTGGCCTGCTATCCATCCAGGCCTCTCCTAGGAGGCTGAACTAAAACTCTCTCCTGCCCCTGTGACAACAACAGTAGCAAAGGACAGAGCGGCTTCCAGTGCTAACGGGGGTCCCAGGCAGAGGGAGGAGGGCACCCGCCGGGGAGACCAGAGCGGCCCAGAGCAGCCAGTCAGCCTGGAGGCAGGCCTGGAGTGCACTCGCAGCTGCCTGAGCCTGAATCCCGTTCCCCTCATCCAGCTCACTCAGCCGGGTCCTTCCACAAAAGTGGTACCGACCCAGCCTCCTGGGGCTGGGAAGAGACCAGGGAATGACACTGGCTGGGTGTGGCATGGCTCAGTGAATGTCACCTGCCGTCACTGTCAGCATTCTTACCACCTGCACGCCAGCCTCCTGATAAAGGACCTGCCTTACCCCAAGAGTCCACATTCAATCCCATCGGCCGCATCGGGCAGAGAAGGGGACCCTGCAGGCCTGAGTGGGCCACCTCCCTCCCCTGACTGGCTCCCGGTGCCCACCCCCACCCCCACTCCTGCTGCAGAAGGAGGATCACCTTTGCCCAGAGGCTGCTAAGGAGTTTAGGGTGCCCCAGGGCCGAGCTGGGAGGAGCCTGTGACACAGCTGGCTGGGCACCCAGCTGCAACAGGATGAGGACGCCACCTGGCCACAGTCCGCACCCCAGCCTGGGCAGTCAGACATGGCTGGGTGGCTGAGTGACCCTTGGGGACAGAAGTCTCGGGGCCACTGCCTGCGGTCTCCCCGGTAGCCCAGCCGTCAGCGTCCTCTGTGGAAACTGGAGAGAGAAAGCGCCTCCAGCCTGGGCTGCCCTGAACTTTACTGAAGCCACAGCACACTCCCACAGCGGCACACTCCCACAGCACACTCCCACAGCGGCACACTCCCACAGCGGCACACTCCCGCAGCACACTCCCACAGTGGCACACTCCCACAGCGGCACACTCCCACAGCACACTCCCACAGCACACTCCCGCAGCACACTCCCGCAGCACACTCCCACAGCGGCACACTCTCGCAGCACACTCCCACAGCGGCACACTCCCGCAGCACACTCCCGCAGCACACTCCCACAGCGGCACACTCCCACAGCGGCACACTCCCGCAGCACACTCCCACAGCGGCACACTCCCACAGCGGCACACTCCCGCAGCGGCACACTCCCACGGCACACTCCCACAGCGGCACTCCCACAGCGGCACTCCCACAGTGGCACACTCCCACGGCACACTCCCACAGCGGCACACTCCCACGGCACACTCCCACGGCACACTCCCACAGCGGCACACTCCCACAGCGGCACACTCCCACAGCGGCACACTCCCACAGCACACTCCCACAGCGGCACACTCCCACGGCACACTCCCACGGCACACTCCCACAGCGGCACACTCCCACAGCACACTCCCACAGCGGCTCACTCCCACAGCACACAC
>CAUYLG010055649.1:0-30010 GCA_963573385.1 Cacajao melanocephalus
GAAAAGCTAGATATAGGTGAAGGGGAGGAAAGCAGCAAATCACACTGCCACGTGTGTACCTATGCAACAATCTTGCATGTTCTTCACATGTACCCCAAAACCTAAAATACAATAAAAAAAAAAAATAAATAAATAAATAAAAATAAATAAATTAAAAAAAAGATTTATATCTTAGTCAACTTTTTTATTGTCAGAACCTGGCAAAGGTCCTGTAATAATATGAATATCTATTATGTATTATTTATCCATCAAGAAATGAACATCTGTTATGTATCAGATTAACATCTATTGCTTGCTAAGCTGAACTGAAGTGTAGTAAAAGGAAACAGTTGGAGAATTTGCAAATAATTTTTGCCAAAGTCATGGTTTTGGCTAAGAGCTTCCCTGTGTGCCCAATGCTAGGAAGACAAATAGAAAGAGGCAAATAAATACAGAGAACACCCTGCCTTAGAGACAAATGGGAACCACAGGCCCAGTGCAAGCTGATGCAGAGACTGACAGAGAGGAGGGACATGCTGGCCACCCAGATGTTCCAGCCGTGCAGCCTGTGAGGAAGGACCAACTGTGATCCAGTGATTGATAATTCCCAGGGCTCGAGTACTAAGGAGTTGGTGGAGAATCTCTACAGATAGAATGAATTAGAATGAATTCAGAGTAGAAAATTTAGTTTTGAACAGAACTCCAAATATGTCAACTTAGAAGAACAATTGAGAGTAAAAAAGCTATTACACTATTTTTCACGACAACTTTAGGACAAATGGCTCCTAATCTGTTAACATCATTCATTGTTCAGAAACAGAATGAACGTTACTTTGTGCAACAGGACCACTATTATTCAAATGTATGGGGGTGCTGTTATAATAAGGAATGAAATGTTCATGCTAAAAAGTAGTACTTATATTAATATATTTAGAAACCAATAGTTTATGGCTTTTAACAACATCCAATTCATTATTTTTTCTGAAGTGCATTAACTGTGAATAATTTCAAAAGTACTATAAAATTATCTTTTAAATAACATCAAGATTAAATGAAGTTAGATATCATGTTCAATCCTTTAATATTTAAAGGAATTTATGAAATTATATTAATTTATATTAATTATATTATGTTAATTTATTAAATTTAAATAATTGAATGTAAACATTTTATAATATTTGTTCAAAAATAATATTCTGTCTTCTTTAAAGGGTAAGCTTTTTTACCCACTCTTTATTCTTCTCTCCTTTTCCTGGAAATTAATAAATTTCAATGTTTATATTTACTATTTTACATATGTATATGTTCAAAACCACCATATATTGTTTTCTGTGGGGTTTCTAATGCTTAAATAAATGATATTATACTGTATGGATCCAAATTGCTTTTTGTACTCAGTGTTATGTTTTTAAGGGCTAGTCATTCAATTTCATGGCTGTATAGTACTCTACTGTTTGAATAACTAGATTTTATTAGTCCATTTTTTAATCTAGTGTTATTTAGGTTGTTTTCTTCTAATTTTTTTCTATTGGAAACAGCATTGCAATGAAGTTCCTTGCACATGTCTTCTTATGCATATTTGAAAAGCTAAAGACTCAATTGCTAGATGTGAGAGTATGCACATTTAACAGAGTATTAAAACAGAAGTTTGGCCTGAGATTATAAGATGATAGATAACAATTATCAAAGTTAGATGCCAGACCAAGATAAAATATAACATGGTACAAAAAAGTAGTTTCACTGCTCTTAAACCCTCCACCCATATTAAATATTATAAAGGGTCAGGTTGTTGAAAATGAAGGAGAGAGAATTTACGGTAAGAATTTCTTGTTGAGAATCACGCTGTAAGTCTCATCTGGTCCCTGATTCCTATCAAAAGGAGAGTAGGATATGGAGCTACTTGCTTCTCACATAAAGAATGTTACTTTGTACAACAGTACCACTATTATTCAAATGTATGGGGGTGCTGTTATAATAAGGAATGAAATATTCATGCTAAAAAGTAGTACTTATATTAATATATTTAGAAACCAACAGTTGTCGCCCAATGAGGTGCAGATGAACCACACTCCCCCTTGCCTGCAGGCCCTCCCAAGACCATCTGCCTGGCCATTCCCACAGGAGGGTACCCCCAGCACAGCCTCCACTGCCCCATCTGAGCGTCGTGTTGGCAGATTGTGACCAGCTCACTTCCTTCATACCAGCCTCCGCATGGCCCCAAGGGGCCAGAGGACAAATCCACCAGCCAGGTCCCAACTCCTCAGGATTCAAGCATATCTCCCAGGGGCATTGAGTTAATATCTGTGGCCTGATCTTGAGTAGGGGAGGAGTCCCCATTGTCAGAACACAGAGTGTGGCACTGGTTCACGTGGCAGCATGGGAGCTGGGCACCCCTTCCTTTGCAAGGCCAGATGGGGAAGGGCATGGCCTGATAGCTGAAGTTTCCACTTCAGGGAGTCTGGCAGCCCGCAATGCCCAGTAGGGTTCAGCCATCTGGGTGCAGACAGCTTGGGATGAGCTTAGCTAGTCAGTCAGTCCTGTTGACTGGGCCAGATATGAGAGAGAGACTCATGGGTCTGGGATACACAAACTGGGTGGACCCCATGGCTGCCTTCTCAGCTGAAAACCCTAGTCCACTTCTCTTACCCTAAGCAAGCTCTGTGGCATAGGAGGGGCCTCCTTTCCCTTCCTGAAAGGTTGTCCCGCCAGCCTAAGAGCTACCCCTATGCGTCCACCAAGGTCAGTGCTCATGCCAGACTCAGAGAGCCTGACAATGGGCTTGCCGAACCCAGCCATTCCCAGATTTGCCCTTCCAGCTGCTCTCAGCAGAGCACAGAATGGTATCCCTGGGAACCCCACACCCTGCCCATTGCCAAGGACACCCTAGTACTTCCCCTGTTTAACCAAGGCCAAGAAAAATTCTGCTGCCATCTCCACAGTTGCCTCTCACATGCAAGCGCTACCTACAGGACAGGAAGTAAACCTGCAAGGCCCATTACAACTTCAGAAGACAGCATGGTACAGTGCTCAGCGGGTTCATACCCACAAGTGCCACCTAGTAGCCAGTGGAGTGAACTGCACAACCCACTATAATTTCTTCAGACAGACGTGCACAGCACTGGGGAAAGACATAAAACATCCCAAGACTTGCTGTGAGAAATGGAGCTATCTGGCCCAGATACTAGGCTTTTCCCGTGGTCTTTGCAACCCGCAGACCAGGAGATTCCCTTGGCTGCCTACACCACAAGGGCCCTGTAAAGCAGGCCTGGTGGTGATGAAATCTCTGAGCAATTGCTTGTTCATAAAGGATTTTATTTCTCCTTCGCTTATGAAGCTTAGTTTGGCTGGATATGAAAATCTAGGTTGAAAGTTCTTTTCTTTAAGGATGTTGAATATTGGTCCCTACTCTCTTCTGGCTTGTAGGGTTTCTGCCAAGAGATCTGCTGTGAGTCTGATGGGCTTCCGTTTGTGGGTAACCCGACCTGTCTCTCTGGCTGCCCTTAGCATTTTTTCCTTCATTTCAAGTCATGAATCTGACGATGATGTGCCTTGGGGTTGCTCTTCTTGAGGAATATCTTTGTGGTGTTCTCTGTATTTCCTAGATTTGAATGTTGGCCTGTCTTGCTAGGTTGGGGAAGTTCTCCTGGATAGTATCCTGAAGAGTGTTTTCCAGCTTGGATTCATTCTCCCCATCACATTCAGGTACACCTATCAAATGTAGATTAGGTCTTTTCACATAGTCCCATATTTATTGGAGGCTTTTTTCATTTCTTTTTACTCTTTTTTCTCTAATCTTGCCTTCTCATTTTATTTCATTGAGTTGATCTTCAATCTCTGATATCCTTTCTTCTGCTTGGTCGATTAGGCTATTGAAACTTGTGTATGCTTTGCGAAGTTCTCGTGTTGTTTTTCAGCTCCATCAATTCATTTATATTCCTCTCTAAGCTGTTTATTCTGGTTAGCATTTCATCAAACCTTTTTTCAAGGTTCTTAGTTTATTTGCATTGGGTTAGAACATGATCTTTTAGCTCAGAGAAATTTATTACCCATCTTCTGAAGCCTGTTTCTGTCAATTCATCAGACTAATTCTCCATCCGGCCTTGTTCCCTTGCTAATGAGGAGTTGTGATTCCTTGGAGGAGGAGAGGCATTCTGGTTTTGGGTATTTTCATCCTTTTTGTGCTGGTTTCTTCCCATCTTAGTGGATTTATCTACCTGTGGTCTTTGTGGCTGGTGACTTTCAGATGGGGTCTCTGAGTGGATGTCCTTTTTGTTGATGATGAAGTTATTTCTTTGTTTCTTAGTTTTCCTTCTAACAGTCAGGTCCCCCTGTTGTAGGACTGCTGGAGGTCCACTCCAGATCCTGCTTGCCTGGGGATCACCTGCAGCGGCTGCAGAACAGTAAGGATTGCTGCCAGTTTCTTCTTCTGTTATCTTTGTCCCAGAAAGATACCCGCCAGATGTCAGCCTGAGCTCTCCTTTATGAGGTGTCTCTTTGGATATACAGGGGTCAGGAAGCTCCTTGATGAGTCCCTGATAGGAGCTCAAATGCTGAGCTGTGAGCTCTGTCATTCTGTTCAGAGCTGTTGGGCAGGTATGTTTAAGTCTGCTGCAGCAGAACTCATAACCGACTTTTTCCCCTGGTGCTCTGTCCCAGGAAGGTGGGGCTTTATTTGTAAGTTCCTGTCATTCTGTTGCCTTTTTTCAGAGCTGCCCTGCCCAGTAAGGAGGTAGCCTAGTCACAGTCTGCCAGCAGAGGCATTGCTGAGCTGCCATGGGCTCTGCCTAGCTGCTGTGTGAACTTGCAATTTTGTTTATAGGGGTAGAGTTAGAACTGCCTTGGTAATGGCAGTCTGTCTCAGTAATGGCGGACTGTCTCTGTAATGGCAGACTGCCTCGGTAATAGCAGACACCCTTCCCCCAATAGAGCTAGACCGTCCCAGGTCCAGCTGTGCTTGCTGTGAAACCCTCAATCCAGAGCGTTTCAGATTGCTGGTCTTTGTGGGGGTGGGACCAACCAAGCCAGATCACCTGGCTCCCTGTTTCAGCCCCCTTTTTTTCAGTTGAACGGGTGACTCTGTCTCTCAGGAGTTCCAGTTGCCAGTTGAAATGGCACCTGGATTTGTGTGAGTTTTTGTGCGGAGACCCACTGCACCAGCTGAAACAGCTGTGCTGGAGACTCTTGGTGCTTTTCCGCCTGGGAATCTCCTGGTCTGTGGGCAGTAAAAATTCATTTGGAAATGCTGTGATCACTCACCCTCTGTGTTTTCGCTGGGAACTGCAATCCAGAGCTGTTCCTATTCGGCCATCTTGGATCCTCTCGATCTAAACTAAAGAACTTCTGCACAGCTAAAGAAACTATCAACAGAGTAAACAGAAAACATACCAAATGGGAGAAAATATTTGCAAACTATGCTTCTGACAAAGGCCTAATATCCAGAATCTATAAAGAACTTAAATAAATCAACAAGAAAAAGAAAACTACCCCACGAAAAAGTAGGCACAGGACATGAACAGATATTTCTCAAAAGAAGACATACAAGGCAGCCAACAAATATATGAAAACATGCTCAACATCATTAATCAGAGAAATGCAAATTACCACAATGACACACCATCTCAGACAGGTCAGAATGGCTATTAAACAGTCAAAAAATAACAAATGATGTTCAGGATGTTGGTGGAAATGTAAATTACTTCAACCCCTGTGGAAAACAGTATGGAGATTTCTCAAAGAACATCAAAATGGAACCAGCATTCAATCCAGCAACCACACTACTGGGTACACACCTAAAGGAAAAGAAGTTGTTTTATCAAAGACCACTTGTATGTTTATGGCAGCATTTCACAATATCAAAGTCAAGGAATCAACCTAAGTGTCTATCAATGGTGGACTGGATAAAGAAAATACACCATGGAATACTACACAGCCATAAAAAAATAATGAAATTGTTTCCTTCACAGCAACCTGGATGCAGCTGGATAATTCATTTAGATGCCATTATTCTAAATGAATCAATGCAGAAACAGAAAATCAAATACCATGTTATTACAGGTGGAAGTTAAACAAAGTGTACACACGGCTATAAAGATGGAAACAATAGACACTGGAGACTCCAAAAGGAGTCCAAAACCACCTATTGGGTACTATATTCACTATTTGGGTAATAGGTTCAAAAGAATTTCAAACCCCAGCATTACACAATATGCCCATATGACAAACCTGCACATGTACCCCATGAATCTATTTCTCAAAAATGGAATGAAACACATGCATTGAGTCAATAAATTATATCCTAGTTTTCAGTGGATAGAATTAAACCAAAGGCCAATATATTTCATTCTCTGATCACAAGAAAACCACTACAATCAAATAACCAAAGAGTGGAATTAAAAGCAGTCCTCCAAGGTGGCTCACGCCTATAATCCTAGCATTTTGGGAAGCTGAGGCGGGTGAATCACTTGAGGTCAGGAGCTCAAGACCAGCCTGGCCAACACAGGGAAACCCTGTCTCTACCAAAAATACAAAAATTAGCTGGGCGTGGTCATGGGTACCTATAATCCCAACTACTCAGGAGGCTGAGGCAGGAGAATTGCTTGAACCTGGGAGGTGGAGGTTGCAGTGAGCCGAGATCACATCACTGCACTCCAGCCTGGGTGACAGAGCGAGACACCATCTCAAAAACAAAGAAAAGGGTGGGGGGGAAAGCAGCCTTCTCGTAATTACAACCAATAATGCATTTGAGGAATTTGGCCTCCAAATTTGGACTCTGAAGGGCTAGAGGTACTGGCTTTCTTAGGGAGGGGGAGTAGAGCTGGTAAGAGCTGCACTGAGCTGAAAGCTGCAGCTACCACATGGCCAATGAACTTAGTGTTCAGCAGGCAAAGGAGTCACTCTAAGGTTGGTAGCCATTGTTACTGATGCCCATGATGAACTAGGGCTGCACTCCACAACGGCAGCAGAAATGAGTAGGTCTGAATGCTGGGAATTCGCCGGGGTGTCTCACTCATATTGCTACCAAGCCTAGAATTAACTGCTCAGGAACAATTACAGCAAATGTGTCTGAACATGAGTACCACAGGAACAAACCCTGACAAGGATCCGAGTGCAATTAGTTTATTTGGGAATAAGCCCAGAAAACACCAATAGGGAAGTGAGTAGCAAGGTAGGAGGTGGAGAAAGCCAATATTATCAACCAGTGTATCACTGTAGGCAACTGGAGCTCACTCCTGCTGGGCAACTCTGGCAGCCTGTGTGGAACATAAGCCCAAAGTTGAGGAAGCTGGGTAATTATACAACATCTCCAGGTCCACCAGTGGTTCAGGGCTGCTTCCAGAGGATTCACTGTCTAACACTCTAGTTTGTTCTTTGCCTGCATCCAGAGAAAAAAAGCCTCAGTCACAGAGCATGCAGATGTTCACCGTATGCAGCCTTCAGAATGTGTAGGTGGATGCTGAGGTTACATGGAGGGGATACCAGCACTATCTGCTACAAGCCACAACTCAAGAAGGGCAGAACAGCGAAAAGTTCACATGAAAGTCAGGACCCGTACATTAGGCAAAAAAATCCAAACCAGCTTAAATGCTGATCAAGTACAAGGGGAATCCATAAGAAGTGGTGGTGGAGGTAAAGTGAGATGGAGAATATAAAGTACAAGACACATCACAGTAGTTGGACCATTGCATATGCCTTGCATCCTCTCAGACATCACAATGGGCTACCAGTTTGAAGAGAACTGTGTATCGAACTCGGCTTATTCCTCTCCTCTCTGAAAAGAAATTAGTATGCCCAGCTTTCATGAAAAAAAAGAAAAGGAAGACTCCATATTATAGTAACAGAAACCTAAAATGAGAGAGCATGATTAGATTGGAGTGCTTGCCAGGAAGAGAGTGTATCTGACCCTGATTGTTCATACCTTCTCCAATTCCCTTGTCTGCTTCCTGGACCATGCTGCCGCACTGCCACATCTAGGGCTGGACCAGTACTTGCCTGGTGTTTGCCTGGGCCTCCCTTTCATTACTGTCACATGGCCTAGACCATCAGCCACACATGTAGAGTTTCTGGCTTCTCCCACCACTTCCAGATGCAAATGAAGCACTACAATGTAGAGCACAGGCCCAGCATCCCAAACAGCTGCTGAGGGGGGCCAGATGACTTAGCCTGGAAGTGTGGTGGAGTTACCTTCCCATAGGCTAACTTTGACCAACAGGAAGTGGGTCTAGGAGGAGCCAGGTGCATAGATCTTTGTCCCTTCCTTTTTCCCTTTAACTGCTCTGAGTCAGCTGCTCTGCACAGCCTAACTGGAGGCATCCCACATGCTGAGCACCTGTTGGAGCTTGCCACCTTCACCATGGGGCAGTGGGCAGAGCAGTGAGAGTTCCAGGCAAGTCTTCCCTCCTCCCCTGCCTCAGCTCCCTCTCTCTCATTCCAGCACCCTGGGTTGCACTTCCCAAATAAAGTCCCAGTTCTTTAAATCCTTGCTTCAGGTACTATCTATTAGAAAACCTGGCTTAATACATAACACTTAAACCAGGATCACTCTCAATTCAATGTTCAGCTTGGAGTTTTTCAGATCACACAGAAGCTGTGAATCCCAGCCTCAAACCTATAGATGGTGATTAAGAATTCTCAGGAGATTTTCTTTTTAAGGACTGTTCCATTGTATACTTAGCCAGAACCGAAACATCCCAGTCTCATTCCTTGGGGAAGTTTTCTTTCACTCTTAGCAGATTCAAGTCTCTAATCAGACCTCTTACCTTTCTGGGCACAGAGCTATCTTTGCTTTCTTTCCTAGGCATGGGCATAGAAAGTCAAGGCTCTAGGGCACAAGGTATTCTTAAGTCAAACTAGAGATCCAGAGCTCACTTACTCCTGGGGAATCATGCCTTCTTGACATTCTGGTCTATTTCTCTTTTATACTGCCTGCTCAGCCATGCTTTTAAGAAGTTGTTTCCTTTTGTTTTATATTCTACATTTTAAGTATCTTATACTAAGAAGGTTTTCTTGGGACATCTAGTCCACAGTGTTGCCTGAAAAAAAATTTTGGAGAACATCTTTTTTATATTGAAATAATCTGAAATTTACAAGCAAAGTTGCAAGTGTAATACAAAGAACATTTTTTCCAGAATCATTTGAGGTAAATTGCCAACATGATGCCCATAATCCACCCACCCTTGAATACTTCAGCATGTTTCTTGCCCCAAAAAAAAAAACAAAGGATAATTCTGCAAAACCTCATACAATGACCAAAATCAAGAAATTAACATTTATATCCTAATCCCCAGATATGTACAAGTCTTTCCATTGGCTCTAATAGCCGCCTTCATCAGAAAAAGATCTAATTCAGAATCATGTGCTTCATTTTGTTATCATGTCTTTTTATTCTCTTTTAATCTGAAATGGTTCTTCTGTCTGGCCTTGACTTTCACAAACTTGACAACTGTGATGATTAAAGGATAGTTATGAAGTAAGATATCCCTTGATTTAAGATTGTCTGATGTCTCCCCATGAGTATGCATATTTGGCAGAAATGTCGTAGAAATGAGGCTGTGTTATCTTTGATTTGTCCCAAACCTGATGATGTTCACTTGATGCAGTTTATGTCTACCAGGCCACTCCACTGCAAAGTTTCTCTTTTCTGTTTTAGAATTAATGAGTATTTTGTGGAGATTTTGAAATTATGTAAATTTCCCATTGCTCATCAAAATTTCCATGTATTTATGTGGTAATCTATATTACTATACACTCAGTGGGTTATAAAATATTACAAATTGTCTTAGTCCATTAAGCTGCTATAACAGAGTGCTTTAGACTAAGCAATGTACAAACAAAAGAAATTTACAGTTCTGGAGGCTGGGAAAACCAGGATCAAGGTGCTAACAGTTTTGGCATCTGATGAGAGCCCATTCCTCATAGACAGCACCTTCCTGCTGAGTTGTTTTCAAAGGCAAAAAGGGCAAACATTCTCCCTTCAATCTCTTTTATAAGGACACTAATTCCATACATGAGGGTGGAGTCCTCATGATTTAATCACTTCTCAAAGGGCTCCACCTCTTGATACTATCACGTTGGAGATTAAGCTTCAACATAGGAATTTAGGGGGTACACCAACATTCAGATCATAGCACTACTTGCTGTGATAGCACTGCTCAACATGATGTTCAATTTCTTTTATTTGGCTCCCAGGCAATCAGTGGAGTGAAGTAAGAAACACATATATGCATGTACAGATATGTATGTATATACATAAATACACATAAATACATATACCTAAATTTATACTTATTCCTATACCTGCCTATCTATATCGAGAATCCCAAGTTTACACAGATACCACCAATTTCAATCCAACCATTACAAGGTCCTTTATAGTTTTATCCCCTTATACTTTTTAATTCTCCCTCTCTGGTCATGAGATATCTGGCTCCCAATTATTCTTCCTTACTTATTTGAACAACACCCCACCTGTAACCAATTTCCAATCTCTCCTGCACTCCTCTCTCCCATATGGACACTCTTCTTACCCCACTCAACTCCACACACCATGCCAAGCAAGCCACCCCCGCTACCTGGACTTCCTCCTCTTCAGGCCTGGGATCTGATACTCCATGCCAGGCAGCCCTATGGAGATGCCTCCCTCACACAGTACTGTGTAACACCCTCCTCACCCTACTGGCTTCACCACTCTTCACCATGTCACTCATTGTATAGATGCCTGACTCACCCCCTCTTAGCTTCTGACACCCTGTGCTGGGCAGGTCTCCTGTGCAAATACCTTCTTACTGCATTCTTGCTCTGACACCTGCACCAGGTGCACCCCTACGTGAACATCCTCCTCACTCAGCTTGGACTCCATCGCCCCACTGCGGGCCACCATGGCTAGCATCCGCCCACCCCAGCATGGATGCCTATACCTTGCCCTAATGGCTTTAAAACTGAATTGTTCAGAAAGAAAAGGGGAAGTAGAAGGGACACCAGAGTTTTTAACATGCGTATTTAAAGTAGACACTTAGCCAGTAGTCCTATCTCCATCCCTATCATTTCAAGGACTTGGAAATGATAATTCACGGCACCACTAGATCTGCACACCCCAACATCTTAAATGTTATTGTTGTCGGTTGGTTTTTCTCTCCTTTTTCTCCTTTGTATAGCTCTAAAATTTCTAGTTATTATCATATTACTTTGTCTAGTCAATACTTCTTTATACTAATCAATATTTTACCTGTTTGTTCCCCATTGCCTATTATATCCAATTCCTTCCATCTAGATTGATTTTGTTTTTTCTAAACTATACTCTTCAGTAGACCTTTCAACAACAGTCTACGAGAGATGAACCTTTTCAGCCTTTTTCCAGATAACATTATTTCATTCATACTTTTTAACAACCACATTTTGTTGTTGTTGTTCTCACTCTCCAATGGCAGCTTAACCACTTAGAGCAGTGTAGGGTGATCAGTGATCTGCTTTGGACTGAGGGATTTCCCAAGACTTGCAACCTTCAGTGCCAAAACCAAGACAGTTTCTAGCAAAACATCATGGTTGTTCACCCTCTGTTATGTTCCATTTATTTGCACTCACCAGTATTAATAATATCATTGTCTTCTGATGTCTAGCTGTGCTTCTGAGAAAACTTCTGTGTGCTAAATTTTGTTTCTTTGAGGATAACCTATTATTCTCTCTGGCTGCTTGTAAGATTTTCTCTTTGATAGTCTATCCACAGTGGTGCTTTATAAATTTATTTTCTGTTCATTCTATTCAGGATTAGTTATACTACTGAATATAAAGATTTTATATCTTTCAATTTTAGAAAAATTTTAATCAATTTTTAAACATTTCATCTCTTACTTTAGAATTCCTATTAGATATTGCCATGAACTGAACGTCTCTGTTCCCCCAAAATTCATATGTTGAAATATTAACCTCCAACTTGATGGTATTAGGAAGTGGGGCCTTTTGGAGATAATTAGATCATGAGGATGGAGCCCTCTTAAATGGGATTAGTGCCCTTATAAAAAGACATGAGGTTTTTGGTTGGTTGGTTTTTTTCCTCTCTGTTCTCCACCAGATGAAGATACAATGAGGAGACAGCCATCTGCAAACCGGGGGACGGGCCCTCACCAGACACTGCCTCCAGAACGGTAAGAAATACATTTCTGTGGCTTATAAGTCACCCAGCTTATGAAACTTTGTTTTGCAACCCAAGATAAAACAGATATTCTGTATTTTCTCATTATATTCCATACGCTTCTTTATCCCTTAGATTTTTCTACCTCTACGCTTTTCTGTTCTGCACTCTGGATAATTTCCCCAGCCCTATCTTCCAGATACATAGGTATAATTTCAGTGATATTAAATATGATGTTTAACTCATTATATTAGTCCGACATACCCAACACTGAATAATTTACAAAAGAAAGAGGTTTAAATGGACTGACAGTTCCACGTGGCTGGGGGAGGCCTCACAGTCATGGCAGAGGGTGAAAGGCATTTCTTGCACTGCAGCAGCAAGACAGAATGAGAAAAAAGCAAAAGCAGAAACCCCTAATAAACTCATCAGATCTCGTGAGACTTATTCACTATCACGAGAACAGCAGGGGGAAGACTGCCCCCATAATTCAATTACCTCCCTCTGAGTCCCTCCCGCAATACGTGGGGATTCTGGGAGATACAATTCAAGTTGAGATTTGGGTGAAGACACAGCCAAACCATATCACCCAGTGAATTTTTAACTTTATTGGTTAAAATTTTATTTCTGGAAGTTCTATTTGGTTCTTAATTTTAAATTTTTTAAAATTTTTTTCAGAAGGTTACGCTACTTATTTGTACCATGTTATTTTTCTCCCCTTTAATCCTTTCAAACATTTATTTTGTATTCTCATTCAGATTATTTCACTGAGTTCAAGGGCACCAACCTCCCTGCATGTGCTGACTCTCTCTCTCTCTCATGGATTATTTTCCCACATGATTCATGATTTTGATTATAAGATAGTATTTCTAGTGACTTTTTTTTTCTATGAGAGACCTGTGAGCCTGGTTATGGAAATGTATTTTCAAAGCAGTTTTGAATTTGCTGCTGTCTGGTACCCCAGGGATATCAATACACAGTGATGAGCTTTAATTATTTTTCAGTTAGGGATTTCTGGGATGCCTAAATAGTGCTTAGAAATCCAAACTTGGGACAGATATAAATCAGAGTTACAGGTTCTTCTGAGGATATGCAGATATATATATTTTATCCAAAGCTCAGACCAAGAGACATAATTGCCTCTTCATCTCCCTGCAATGGTGGACAGTTTTTCTAGTCACTTCTTGCTTTAAGACTACAATTCTTTGAGGGTCTAAGCTTTAGGCAAAGGTCTTATTTACAGAACATCATTTCAATCAGGCTCAAGGTCACTAAGACAGAAGCCTCCACCCTGACTTTTACCCATGTAAAGGACAGCTGCAACATCCTGTATTCAAAACTGTTTTTGCCTAGTATTTTTGTGTATTTGCAGTGGGAGATTTGGGACATTGCCTTTGTCTATCCTGTCAAAATTGCCATTCCCTCCTCTTCAGGCACCTCTTATACACCAGATCATCTCAACTGGACTCGTCCCTTGTTCTGGCTTCTGCTGTAGCTATAAGATCTGTCTGCATTCTGACTGGCTTCAGCAGTCACAAGCTGGCAGGTTTTCTAAAATTGTCCCCACTTTCTCCTAAAAAGGAAAAGAAAGTGGGCAGTTTCTCTTCCATGATAACAGCATTAATAACCATCTCACGTGTCTTTCACACATGTCCGAGTTCTTTCACATGGCTTCCATGATCTGGCACTTGCCTCTGCCATCCAGCTGAAACCACAGCTCTAAACATTACATGTAAACATCCTTGACACATGGCTTTAACACCACCCCACCTTTCTATTTGGACATCTGACTTTATTGTTTCCAATTTTCATCTTCACCCCAGATTCTAACTTGACCTTCCTCTAAGTAACTACACTCTACTCATTCTACTCTGTAGGTCTGGCATAACTGGTTCCCAATACTGATCTGAAATGTCTCGTGGCCACATACCACGTTGTGCTACACAAGTTGCCCCTGGTCTCCCCCAGTCCTACCGCAGTGGCCTTTGAGGTGATGTTCCCACTCTCCTATCTAATCACTCCTCCCAGTGGCCACCGGACTTGTCCTCCTCAAAGAGCCATCTGATCTTTTCTCTGCAGTCCTGTAGAATTTATAACTTGGTGTAACCATTTAGTACTTATTGATTACTCTGTTGTTTTCTTTGTCATTGTTTCTTATGTGTAAGTATTGTTCTCTAACTTAAAAGCTGATAAGGCAGAAGTTAGCAATTTGTTTATATAAAGAACCAGATGGTAAATATTTAAGACTTTGTGGCCAATCTAGTCTCCATGTCGGCAACTCAACTCTGCCATTGTGGCAGGAAAACAACCTTAGATGATGCATACACAAATGGCTGTGGATGTGTTCTAGTATAACTTTATTTACAAAAACAGGTAGCCAAGGCGGGGCGTGGTGGCTCATGCCTATAATTCCAGCACTTTGGGAGGCCGAGGTGGGTGTATCACCTGAGGTCAGGAGTTCGAGACCAGCCTGGCCAACATGATAAAACCCCATCTCTACTAAAAATACAAAATTAGCCAGGTGTGGTGGTGGGCGCCTGTAATCCCAGCTATTCAGGAGGCTGAGACAGGAGAATCACTTGAACCTGGGAGGTGGAGGTTGCAATGAGCTGAGATCGTGCCATTGCACTCCAGCCTTGGTGACAAGACTGAGACTCTGTCTCAAAAAAAAAACAAAAAAACAAAAAAAACAGGCAGCTAACCCATAGATATAGTATGCCAACCCCTGTTCTAAAGGACATAATGACTGCACATGATTATCTTCTTCAGATAGGGAAACCTCCATAAATGTTCAGTACTTCGACATTCATACTCCTTAGCATTGATATTGTATGGAAGAGTCCAGAAACAGCTGCCTGGCGATTCCAACCCCAATAAAAGCAAGAGCCAATTGAATTTTAAATACCCACACTAAATATTAATCAGTATTTCAGTATTTGCCTTTATTACATTGAAATCTAGGAATTGTTCCCTTGTCCTCAGCCCCTAACATTAACTGGACATTTCAATTTTTTTTTTCTGGTTGTATTAGCTGATTTTGTTCAGTAAGATATTTTTCAGAGATGAGTAGATGAATGTACAAAATCACAAATGGACAGTCCAGGTAAGAGACTGGACTATGACCTCAAAATATGTGGCTATTCCATATAACACTGTAACAATTA
Organism: Cacajao melanocephalus; assembly: GCA_963573385.1. Taxonomy (NCBI): domain Eukaryota; kingdom Metazoa; phylum Chordata; class Mammalia; order Primates; family Pitheciidae; genus Cacajao; species Cacajao melanocephalus. The sequence goes on from CAUYLG010055649.1 coordinate 15,268, forward strand.
TTTCACATTCTTGGCCTCATCTTGTCTTGGCTCCTTTCTGTTAAGGCTTGTGAAGTCTTGAGAGCCCTTTTGCTATTTTTAAGTATAAGCTTGTACCCAGAAATAACAACATGAACAAGTATTTAAAGGCATGGTGATCATTGCTTAGTGATGCATATTTTCTATTGTAAAGGAGTAGATTTAAACCCTCATTAATCTTTTGGGAATTTTGTATTACTCTTTTGGAAATTTGGTTGGTATGACTCAGTCAGACCAAGAAATTCTGAGACCCTAACCCAATCAAGTTCTTGCATCTGAGGATAAAACCCACCATTTTGTCAAGACTCTTCCAGGACTGACAAATGACCGTTCCTAAGAAGCAGCTCTTCATCAGTGCATATCTATTTCTATACCAATGCCAAATAAGGATTAGATTTCAGGCACTGTTAAAGGATAGCAAGAAGAGGCAGAAAAGAGACACCAGAAGAAAGCCAATAGAAATAGGAAAGGGTCAGGCTCTGAACGGTGGCTTTGAGGTCACTCTCCAATGGTGCAGGTTCCCAGAGCTGTGCACTCTACCGAGCTAAGTGTACTCTCCTATACAGGATGATCTGACTATCTGAAATGTCTGAATTTTGTCAAAATACTTTGCTTTTTACCTCACTTTCTGTTTTCCTTATCTTATTTTTTTTCCTGTGATTGTATTTTTTTTATTATACTTTAAGTTCTGGGGGTACATGTGCAGAATGCGCAGGTTTGTTACATAGGTAAATATGCATGCCATGGTGGTTTGTTGCATCCATCCTCCCATCATCTACATTTGGTATTTCTCCTAATGTTATCCCTCCCCAATCCCAGTACCCCCTGTTATCCCCTCCCAATCACCCCACCCCCCGACAGGCCTCAGTGCATGATGTTCCCCTCCCTGTGCCCATGTGTTCTCATTGTTCAACACCCACTTATGAGTGAGAACATGTGGCATTTGGTTTTCTGTTCTTGTGTCAGTTTGCTGAGAATGATGGTTTCCAGTTTCATCCATGTCCCTGCAAAGGACATGAACTCATCCTTTTTTATGGCTGCATAGTCTTCTATGGTAAATATGTGTCACATTTTCTTTACCCAGTCTATCATAGATGAGCTTTTGGGTTGGTTCCAAGTCTTTGCTATTGGAAACAGTGCTGCAATAAACATATGTGTGCATGCATTTTAATAATAGAATAATTTATAATCCTTTGGGTATCTTATTTTAATTTACAAAAAGAGAGGAGAGAGCTAACACAGGAAACATCTTCTGACAAGGGTTTCAAATGATGTTTGGTGGAAAAGTGCTCTCAAGAGGCCAACTATCTATATTTTGCACTTCTAACTCTGTAAAGCTTCACTTAGTTGAAAACTATACATTCTACAAAACTAAGGACATAAGTTATATGTGGTACTTATGGAGTGTGTATAGTGGTAACTCCTTTTATTTGCCCCAAATATCGCTCTTTTGTTAGAAATAGATATTTGTTCTTTCCCCTCTTTTTGGGGGGAATTCTTACATCAATACCCACCTCATGGCCCTCATAGCAACTGCCATTTGTTCTCTTGCCCCAGATCCCTAGGTCCAGTTCTAATCATCAGCATCACTTAGGATTCAACAGGAAAACGAACCCACACAAGAAATTTCAACACTGGAATTAGAGGGTAAAATTAACAAATGAAAACACTGAGGTAGACCAGAGGTACTAAGTTCAGGAAACATCTTCCATCCTTAGGGCTATGGAACAAAGAGAAAAGGTTGGAATGACTAAGACCTGGGAGCTCAGAGGAGACGCCCAGGGACCCAGTTCAGACCTCCAAGGAAGGAGAGGCCCAGGGACCCAGCTCAGACCTCTGAGGAAGGAGGAGCCTAGGGACCCAGCTCAGACCTCGGAGGAAGGGCACTGAGAGCTGTTTCCAGATCAGGGGGTGCCAAAACAAGCAGAAGGGTGAAACCAACTGCCCCTGCAGAGGCAAAATGCATCAGGGTAATGCTGATGGACCAGGAAGCTGGAGAGATGAGGGCCCTTCTCCCCTTCATCCTGCCTTTCCATCTTCTTCTGGGGCTCTCTGGGGGTAGAGCCTAATAAAGAACCAGATGGCAAAGGAGGAAAGAAGAATGTAGGTTAGAGTGTCCCAGACCCAGCATCACAAAGCCAACTTGAGAAGATTTATTCGGAACTGAGAGTTGCTATCTTGATAACCAGCACAGCACCTGATTTATGTTGGTCAGATTTTTTTAATTTAGAGCAAGAAAGAACAGGAGGTCACTCTCTTCAACAGTTGGAAGATGTTGTTTCCTGACATTGGAGAAAACCTGACAAAAGCCAGGGCAACTTGCACTAGTTACAGAATCAATTATTACTATAGACCAAAACAAATTAAAATCTCTGAAAAGGAAACTTCAGGACAGGATCGATTTTTAGGAAAAGAAAAAAAAAAAAAAAAAAAGCACTCACATAGAGTAGCTATAATGACCAGAAACTCAAACAGTAAATTCTTGTCCCTTTCACACACACACACTCACACACACACACAGCCTAGGAACTATTGTCTGACCAGGCCCCCTATGCTTCTATGCTTCTATGCTTCCACCACCTCTAAGAGTCACTTTTCTCTCACTTGTATGAAAAACTCTAAATCTCAGTTCCCAATATGGCAATAGGCAGAGGAAACTGGCTGTAGCATATTGTGTCCTAGACCTGTAGACACCTTCAGAAATGCTTCATAGATGAAAAGAGTTTCTGGGAGCAGTACATACTAAGGGCATAATCTCTCATATATAACAATTGCACACACACAAAAGACTAAATACTGCCTCTTATGTCCTATAAAGTAAAAAACAAAGAAACAAGAATTGAAAGAACAAAAGATCCCAATACATTTCTACCAAAAATTAGAATTGATCCTGGGGATTCTGAACACATGAACCATTCCAGGTCTAGACCAGAGAAGAAAAGTCATATTTACTCAGAAAGTTACTACTACTACTGCATATACTTTGACTTTTAGCAAACTGAACCTAGATAAATCCTGCTAACACTGGCAAAACGTTAACAAAAATGCATGCAAATAAAATTTGTGGACTAATAAAATGTTTTATTCCAAGGGAAAGCAAATATTATTCTGAACAGCTGGAAGAAGAATACATATTGAGAATTATTTTCTATTAAAAAACAGAATACTTTAATTGTGTTAAAATATACATTTTATTTATATATATATGTATATATATGTGTGTGTGTGTGAATATATATATATATATATATATATATATACACACACGTGTATATATATATGAAACGGAGTCTTGCTCTATAACCAGGCTGGAGTGCAGTGGCACAATCTCGGCTCACTGCAACCTCTGCCTCCTGGGTTCAAGCGATTCTTCTGCCTCGGTCTCCCGAGTAGCTGGGACTACAGGCGTGCGCCACCACACCCGGCTAATTTTTTTGTATTTTTAGTAGAGACAGGGTTTCACCGTGTTGGCCAGGATGGTCTCGATCTCTTGACCTCGTGATCCGCCTGCCTCAGCCTCCCAAAGTGCTGGGATTACAGGCCTGAGCCACCGTGCCCGGCCAAAACATATATTTTTAACCATTTTTAAGTGTACAGTTTAATGGAAGTAAAGACATTCACATTGTTGTACGGCCCAGAATGTTTTTAAAATTCCTTTACAATATCTCCCAAAATACAAAGATAGTTTCTTAGGAAAAAAATAATACTAGGGACTAGTAGAAGAGAACAGATTGCAATAAAAGCAGAAATAAAGGAAACAGCACTAAAAACTAAGATGCAATATGTTTTCATGAAATTGCAATAAAATTCACGTTAATGGCAGTAAAAAGCAAAGCTGACAAAAACCTATTTAGCAATGTAGAGGATAAACTTGAAAGTCTCCCAAAACAAAAATAGAAAGATGTAAGAAATACAAACAATAACAGAAATGAGAGCAGAAGTGAAAGAAAGTTGACTGGTCTAAGCCAATCAAGGAAGCTCTGCCTCGTTCTCATAGTGATTGGTTCTAAGTGGGCATATGACCTGCAATTACCCAATCAGAGTGAAACACAGAAGTTTTACTCAACGAATGTGAGAACAGATGCTGTCTCTCCTCCTAGATATTAATAAGGAAGCGTGTAGCCCTGGAAATTGCTGGTAACCATATATCACTTAAATGAAGAAAGGTATCCTGAGAATGAAGCTTACAAAGGATTAGAGAAGGGCAGAGCCTGGAGAATTGATGCCCTGATAACAACAGGAATTTAGGGTATGGGATGCCTAAACACCTTCCTGTCTCTGCACCATGCAGCTCTTTATCTAACATAACACTTTGTTGTTTAAGCAAACTTGAGTTCAAATTCTCTTTAAATTCAAAAATATTTTAATGAATACTATCAGTAAGATCCCTGAATTAGTGAAATTCTCTGAAATCAGAATGCCCAATCCGAAGTTGTTGTTGTTGTTGTTTCTTTTTTAAGAAAGATTATGTCTAAGAAAGCTAATTTAAAAGACCTACACTTAGATCTAACCCAGCGAAAGTTTTAAATATCAATGGAAGAGAAAATATACCAGGAGCTTTCAGACAGAAAAACATCAAGTTGACCTTAGATTTCTTATAAATAGTAAACACCACCGTGCAATTAAACAATGTTTACAGAATTTTGAGAAATTACTGTTTTGACTCAAGAATTCAAAATATAGAAAAATTTCATTTGGATGTGAAAATAGTAAAAAGATTTATCTAGCCATACAGAAATTGTGAAAGTATAACAATAGCCTTCCTGAAACCATAATCAAAAACAATGTAAGTAAACAAGTGATGAATCAAAATTATAAATGCAACAAAGTAAAAATGATAACATAAATATACTGATAGTGAACACAAAATTTGTTAAAATGCTTGAAAAATTCAATTCAAAATCCAAGATAAGTCTTAAAAAATAATTTCCATGTTAAAACAATAAATGATATTTAATGAAAATGTGGCTTTGTTATGTCAATTTAAATTAATGATAATTAAATAAATGATAATTAAATAAATGATATTTAACGAAAATGTGGCTTTGTTATATCAATTTAAATTACAAGCCCTCAAAGGACACAAGAGGGAAGGATGGGAATGTAAAAGCATAAGACAGCCAGGCATGGTGGCTCACGCCTGTAATCCCAGCACTTTGTGAGACTGAGGCGGGGGGATCATGATGTCAGGAGTTCAAGACCAACCTGGACAACATGGTGAAACTCTGTCTCTACTGAAAATGGAAAAATTAGCCAGGCATGGTGGTGCATACCTGTAGTGCAAGCTACTCAGGAGGCTGAGGCAAGAGAATCACTTGAACCCAGGAGATGGAGACTGCAGTGAGCCGAGATCATGCCATTGCACTCCAGCCTGGACAACAAGAGTGAAACTCTGTCTCAAGAAAAAAAAAAAACGGAAGTTATAATTCTGTTCTTGATTTCAATAAAGGGAGAAAAATTGATTCAATATTTAATATTAAAGGCAATCACTACTGCAAATAAAGGCAAATCATTTAATTTTTAAAACACAATTTAAACAGGTCAATAGGTGCAGCAAACTACCATGACACATGTATACCTATGTAACAAACCTGCACCTTCTGCACATGTATTCTGGAACTTAAATTTAAAAATTAAAAAAAACCCCACGATTTAAAAAACAATGTAAGCACTCAGTAAATATAGTCAAAGACAGAAAACAATAGAAAGCACAAGGAGATAGAAAAACAGCATAACCTACATGAGGAAAAACCAAATATAGGTGCATGAGATAAATTAAAGAGAATCTTCCATTTTATTAAAAGAAGCATTTTCTCACATTGAAATATTTTAAAGTACAAATCTCTATTTATAAAAGTGAAATAAAAATGAAGATTAAAAATAAGAGAAATAGCAATGGTCACATCATGATATTGGACTTTCCCTATTGTTCTAGAACGTTGTTTAGAGTCCCAAAATTCAGTGTATTAGAAGGTGTGTAGTTTCCAATTACGAAGAGAACACTAAGAACCTGCCATATACACCCTCCAGGGCTTGTATTATAAAACAGGGCTCACTGTCTATATAGCAACCTGCTCACCAAAGGAAAACAACTCAAAAGAAGGTTAGCTGAATAGAGAAAGACTTTAGAGTAGGCCTCAGTGGGGAAGTGTGCCGTGGCTTTTCTCTTTGTGGAGGAGAGGAGTGAGCACCATCCCCCAGCTCTATGAAACCAAATTGGAAAAGAAAAGGGGATCTGTATCACAGCTCCCCATTGATTCCTTCACATGCTGAACTTCACAGACTTGTAAACCTATTTAGATGTTGCCATCAGAGCATGGGAGCATATAGTAAAAGTTCTCTGAAGTTTGACATGTCTTCTTGAGAGTTGAGGGTCTTATATGAAAATGGAAATGTCTTCTCTGGAGAATAATGAAAGCTGGAACCTGGCTAGAGTAGAATGGAATGGAAACCAAGAGGCAACAGTGCAGTGAGACAAAGACAGGAGGACACCTCTTCACATGGCCAAGAGGACACCAGGAAAGTTAGGCAGGCTTTAACTTTCTTGAAGATACCCCACAAGGAAGGTGACTTACCAGGCAGAGGAAACCCAACAGAAAGAAGTGTACTGCAGGGGTGAGAGCTGTGGGGAGAGGGTCACAGAGACAAAAGAATTGTGCACTGACTGGGCCTGTGATGGTTAATTTTATGTGCCAACTTAGATAGGCCATGGTGCTCAGGTATTCAATCAAGCACTATTCTAGATGTATCTATGAAAGTATGTTTAGATGAGATTAGTATTTCCATCAGTGTACTTTGGGTAAAGCCAATTACCCTTCATAATGTGGGTGGCCCTCATCCAATCAGTTGAAGGTCTAAGGAGAGAAAAGACTGACATCCACCAAGAAAGAGGGAATTCTATCAACTGACTTCCTGCAAGCTCAAACTGCAACATCTACTTTTTCCTGGCTCTTCAGCCCACTGGCCTACGCTGCATAGTTTGGACTTGCTGTCTCTCTACAATTACATAAACGATTCCTTAAAATCAATTTCTCTCAATTTCTCTGTGTGTGTGTGTGTGTGTGTGTGTGTCTGCATGCGTGCCTGCACGCATGCAGACACACACACATACACACCCTACTGGGTCCTACCACACAGAAAATATATTATTTAAAAAGAGAAACATACAGCAGGGGTTCATAACCTAGGGTTGGTTGATGGAGGAGCTTTGGTGTGTCCATAACTCCTTTAATACTGTATGCAATTTTTGTGTGTAACCAAATTTCCCTGGAGGGTAATAGGCTTCAAAGGATTGTCAGCCAGAATTATTAAAACCTAGTTATTGAAAACTTTTAGAAAGAGGTTTAGAAGAGTCATAATTACATATTAATTATGTTTCAGATTTCCCTATGCCTTTATATTAAAGAGCTTGTATTTTACATATAATGATTTTGAAACTAAACTTCAGCAATATTTCATATTCTTGACATTCAAACTCTTAAGATACTCATAAGTATCTTTTTCATTTAAATTATAACTACTACTAAAACTGTTATTCCATAAATATGTATTGAGCACCTATAAAGGAACACTCTACGAAGTATAAAACACTTTTTCAGATAAGAACTCCAAGTTCAAGGTACACTGAAATAAGCAAGATGTACTATATCTTCATATGATGATTTACATATGTATGTATGTATAGTGTGTGCATATAATTATGTGGGTATTTATTTCTATTCATGCCTTACTTTGTTCAAAATATTTAAGGAAGCTTACCAAAGCAAATATAACAACATAGCATAAAATAAAATGTAAAATAAGTAGGTGAGTCAATTGGGACAAAGGCTAAAATAAGGTAGAAAACGTAAGGTGAAGCCAAGAGTAAGGTCAGTACTCCCAGTTCATGCCAAAGTTTTAAGTTTCCTTTTAATCTTAACAAAGAGGTAACCATGATCTGTTACATGATTCTTGGTGCCCAGAAGATAAAAACAAACCAGTCACTCAAGAGAAGCCTGACGACTGCTAGTTCTAACATCAAAGTGCAAGTTCTCCCATGAGTCCTCATAAAGAAGGCAGCTTGTAATATAGCGAACACTTCACAGGATTAAATAATGAACATCCTCATGTAAAATACTAAGCAAAATAATGTGTGTCATACCAGGTATCATCAGGACACCTTCACAGGTCAGCCTATTTAAAATTGCAACACCCAACTCCCTCTCTTGCTTTATTTCTTCCTGTAGCACTTATCATCAACTCACATTTTCTTTGCCTTTTTGTAATCTTTCTCCCCACTAACTTAAAAATAAGTCAAATAAACGCAGAGATTTTTCTCTATCTCATTCATTGGTATTCCACAGTTTAGGAGAGTATCTCTTATGTAGAAATTGTTTGATATATATGTATTGAATAATGAATTCATAAATTATCAGCATTATTATTATATCATTATTGGCAGGATTCACAGAATTCTTTTGTATAATATTCTCCAAGGTAATCAAAGGATAAAGTTAAAATATGATTTACCAAAAGCAAGACTATGAAAGTCAAAACAATGTGATATAAGAATATAGCTTTCAGCACTCAAGATAGAGACTTCATCATATCTAAAGGAACCCATAAACTGCAAATTTTTGAACAATCCTTCATTTATATGGATTTGATCATTATGATAAAGCCACAAACTGGGGTTATATTCCCTAAAAGCATTTGGAAAGCAGGTATTCTATGTTCCTGTGAAGTGCACAGCTGTATGATTTGGCTCTCCTAAAATGGGAAGAGACCGAAAAATGGTATATGGCTGAAAATAAATTTTGTCACCTCCCTGCAGAGACAGGCCAAGTGACAACCCCAGCCAGAGCCAAGATTTTTCTCAGAACAAGATTAGTTGTTCATGTTAACATAAAGGCAATTAGACAACCATGATACCAAATGTTTCTGCTATAGTTTAACAGCCGTAAAAATTTTAGCTTAGAAAAAATGTAAAGCAGGATAGCCAAATGTTCATCTGAGCCATAAAATAATAAGACTCTCACGAGGTATCACAACCTTTTAGTATATTCCATCTGCAAAACATACACTTAAATAAGCAAATAAGCTAACTTGCTGGGTAGATATGGTTTCCACAAGGGGCTCAAAGGTCAAGAGATATTTACAAATATAAGAACTTTCATTTGATAATAATTACTCTGGATCTATTCTTTGTGAAACTATTATATAACTGAACCAGTTGTCAATTCAGGTCAGTTCCGGTTACTGACAAGAAAAAATATTTGGCATATAGGAAAACATGTTTTTTTCCCTTGGGAACTGGGGAACTGGAGGCCATTCACCTAGCTCATCTTGAACTGGTACTATTTCTTTTTTAAAATGAGAAGGAGTAACCACTAAACCTCCTTGGTTTTTTTTGTTTGGTTGGTTGGTTGGTTTTTGTTTTGGTTTGTTTTTTTGAGAAGGAGTTTCGCTCTTGTCACCCAGGTTGAAGTACAGTGGTGCAATCTCAGCTCACTGCAACCTCCGCCTCCCAGGTTCAAGTGATTCTTCTGCATCAGCCTCCCAAGTACCTGGGATTACAGGCACTCACCACCATGCTCAGCTAATTTTTACATTTTTAGTAGAGACAGGGACTATGTGGGCCAGGCTGGTCTCGAACTCCTGACCCCGGGTGATCCACCCGCCTTGGCCTCCCACAGTGCTGGGATTTCAGGCATGAGCCCCCATGCCTGGCCTAAACCTCCTTGTTTTTTTCCCGCCAAATATTAATATTTGATTCCTAAAAGCCCATGTACACCAACCTCTCACATTGACAACTAATGACAATGTAAAATGGGCAGGGATGTGTGCCAAGGGGAAATGTGGTACACAGCACAGATCCCCTGTCAAGACTGAAAACTTGCATCCCCCAACTGCTAGGCGTGCTGCCCACTTTCAACTCTCCTCTGCCAGCCTCTGGGGATTGCCCCTCCTGAAGAGAATTACTTGGGCCACGGCCATGCTCCTTCCTGTGTAGTGTTGCTAAATGAAATACAGGACACTTAGTTAATTCAAATTTAAATGTCCAATCAACAACAAATTATAGTATATCCCAAATATTGCATGGAACACACTTATATATTATTCACTGCTGATCTGAGAATCAAATGTAATTGGACATTGTATATTTTTATTTGCTAAATCCAGCAACCTTATTCCCAGACAGCCAGAGACAATAACCGCTCTATGCAAACAGGTAAAGGCACAACCTCTTCACCTTAACTTGGAACAACTGTAAAGGTCATCCTCATTCCAGAGCTCCCCTTTTGGTCAACTGTGGTTTTCCTTTGGACTGTATTCCAGCCCAACTTCTCCCTCTGCCCGGTCTTGCTTCCTTCCCTTCTTTAGTCATTAATCCCAAAGAACACACCCACTAGACTTCCTACACACCAACCTGCCTCTTAGAGTCTGCTTTCCCGGAAACGTAACCCAAGACAGTACCCTAGGAAGAAGTAAAGAGATAAAAAGTGTAACGAGAATCTACAAAGAACAAATTTACAAGAAAAAAATAAAAAACATTAAAAAGTGGGCAAAGGATATGAACAGACACTTTTCAAAAGAAGGCATTTATGCAGCCAACAAAAGAAGCTCATCATCACAGGTCATTAGAGAAATGCAAATCAAAACCACGTTGAGATACCATCTCATGCCAGTTAGAATGGCGATCATTAAAAAATCAGGAGACAACAGATGCAGGAGAGGATGTGGAGAAATAGGAATGCTTTTACATTGTTGGTGGGAGTATAAATTAGTTCAACCATTGTAGAAGACAGTGTGGCGATTCCTCAAGGACCTAGAACTAGAAATACCATTTGACCCAGCAATCCCATTATTGGGTATATACCCAAAGGATTATAAAACATTCAATTATAAAGACACATGCACACGTATGTTTATTGTGGCACTGTTTACAATAGCAAAGACTTGGAACCAACCCAAATGCCCATCAGTGATAGACTGGATAAAGAAAATGTGGCACATACACACCATGGAATACTATGCAGCCATAAAAAAGGAAGAGTTCATGTGCTTTGCAAGGACATGGATGAAGCTGGAAACCATCATTCTCAGCAAATTGACACAATAACAGAAAACCAAACACTGCATGTCCTCACTCATAAGTGGGTGTTGAATGATGAGAACACACAGACATAGGGAGGGGAACATCACACACTGGGGCCTGTTGGGGGTTGTGAAGATTAGGGAGGGATAACATTAGGAGAAATACCTAATATAGATGACAGGGGGATAGATACAGCAAACCACCATGGCACATGTATATCTATGTAACAAACCTGCATGATCTGCACAAATACCCCAGAATTTAAGTATAATAATTTTTTTAAAAAGGTGTGGGCAGTCATAGACAGAAAGAGCACTTGCTGGGAGAGTCTGGAAAGGCCTCAGGAAGTAGATGGCATCTGAGCAGGACCTGATGACAAGCTAGATTTAGACATGAAGAGATGGGCAGCCCTGGAGAACACGCCAAGGTTACTCAGAGGTCACTGAACAGTTTGGCTTGGCTCTAACAGAAGATGAATGACAGATATGTACGAGCCACTCTGGAGAGAAAAGTTCAGGACAAGTTGTGAAGCATACATACACACTACAGTTCAATGCTGCAAGATAGACCAGTCTACAGAACACACTTCAGGGTATCATTTAGAAGTAACGATCTATTTGACCTGTTTCCGAGTTATTTCACTTAAGATGATGACCTCCAATTCCAGTAGTTCAGGAACAGGAAGCCAAATACCACATGTTCTCTCTTACAAGTTGGAGCTAAATCATGTATACACATGGACACAGAATGTGGAATAACAGACATTGAAGACTAGAAAGGGCGGGAGGGTCTGAGGAATGAAAAATTCCTTAATGGGTGCAACATAAACTATTTGGATAACAGGTACAGCAAAAGTCCACACTTCACTAGACAACCATGATGCCAAATGGTTCTGCTATAGCTTAATAGTCATAAAAATTTTAGCTTAGAAAAAATGTAAAACAAGATAACCAAATGTTCATCTGGGCCATAAAACATCTCAGTAGGACTCCTGGGAGGTAACATAACCTTTTAGCATAATCTAGCTGCAAAACATACACTTAAATAAGCAAATAAACTAACTTGCTCAGCAGATATGTTTTCCACATGGGGCTTAAATGTCAAGAGATATTTACGAATATAAGGACTTTCATTTGATAATATTGCATGCAAAAATGATATATTGTTTATTACATAAGTAACGATACACTAGCCTTTATGGTGGCTTACATCTGTAATCCCAGCATTTTAAGAGGCTGAGGTTGGAGGATTGCTTGAGTCACATAACCCAAGACCAGCCTGGGAAACATCGTTAAGACTTTGTCTCAACAAAAGATTTAAAAAAATTAGCCAGGCATGGTGGCTCACACCTGTGGTCCCAGCTACTCAGAAGGCTAAGGTTCGGGAGGATTGCTTGAGCCCAGGAGGTTGACGCTATAGTGAGCTATGATCGTGCCACCTGTACTCCAGCCTGAGTGAGAAAGAAAGACCCTGTCTCCCCACAAAAAGAATTAATTAAAAAGAAAAAAGAAAGAAACTGTACTTGTATCCCCTAATTTATACAAATAATTTTTTTAAAAAAAAAGAAGTAACTATGTAGAAAAGCTCAGTCATTTGAGATGCTCTATGGAAGGAAGAATCTGTGAAAAGAAAGTAAGGTGTTATTTGCTTGCCTTTCACCAGTGCTTCCTGAAGCTTTCTTCCCATTCTAGGAGCAGAGGAGGGTGAACCTCTATAGTTTGTGGCAATATGAAATTCCTTTGAGGTCTTTATTGTAAATATTGATATAAATCATGCCTTTTATTTCATAATTTGCTGCTTCACATTAAGAAATGTTTTTCTTAAAATTATTCAATTAATTAATTGACTTCCAGGAAGATATTTCGTGATATTTCTATAGATTTATATACCTTATGGCGTATATAAAGTATACTCACCCCTACAGGCATTGTTACCACAGGTAGAGTGGCACAGCTTCTAAGGGATCTATTTCTCGCTGGGTTTATTTTAAGGAAAATCCTGTCAGCCTCTCTTGAATCCAGAATCTCTTTCTCCCAACTAAAATGTTCTGCTCGTGTAAGGGAAAAAAAAAAACAAAACTGTACTACTGCAAGTTATCTTAACTCTCCGTTGCTATTCTACACCAGTTCCAGACTTGTTTAGTAGGCATGCAATGCCTGAGGTTAATCTAAAAGTCTTTTGTCTGTGTTGCTCCAGCAACTCTTGGTAACTAGATGCAAAAACTGTGTTTAAAGATACCAGGTCAGAAGCTGAAACAGATCATAAAGCACATAAGCAAATGGTATTGTTACTACATCATGTGGGCCATTTTCCCTCAAGTTATTGCTGGCCACTTGCCCTCATAGAAGCTCACCTCCCATTTTAGTGAGATTCTCCTTCAGTTTGCTGCTGAAGTTTGACATTTTACTAGCTAGAAAAGTGCACAATTATGAGGACACTTGGAGCTTCATCACATAATCCTAGTTTCAAATCTTCTATGAAAACCTTAATTTGAAAAATCCAGGCTGAGTGTAGTGGCTCATGCCTGTAATTCCAGCACCTTGGGAGGCTAAGGTGGGCAAACTACTTAAGGCCAGGAGTTTGAGATCAGCCTGGACAACATGGTAAAACCCTATCTCCACTAAAAATACAAAAATTAGCCAGGCGTGGTGGCACACGCCTGTAATCCCAGCTACTTAGAAGGCCGAGGCAGGAGAATTGCTTGAACCCAGGAGGCAAAGACTACAGTGAGCTGAGACTGTGCCACTGCATTCCAACCTAGGTGACAGAACAAGACTGTTTAAAAAAAAAAAAAATAGAAAAAGAAAAATCCAGGTTCCATTGCTACTCCCTTACCACTTCTTCATCCAGTCATCTCACCCTCCTTTTTCTCTTGTTAAATCATATCTGTATTGCTTTGGTTTTCTATTGCTGCAGTAACAAATTATCACAAATTAGGTAATTTAACTTCAAACAACACACATTCATAATCTCACAGTTCTGAAGGTCAGAAGCCTGACACAGTCTCACTGGGCTGAAATCAAGGTGTTCACGAGGCTGTGTGCCTTTCTGGAGGCCCCACTGGTCATCCTTGTCCTCACCTCTTCCAGCACAAGAGCCCCCTGGCATTCTCTTGGTTCATGGCCCACTTCTTTCACATTCAAAGCTGGCAACATAGCATCTCTCTGACCTATCTTCCAGTATCACATCTCTTTTTGATCTCAGCCTAGAAAAGTTCTCTACTGCTAAGAAAACATGTGATTGGTTTGGGCCCACCCAGATAACCCAAGATAATCCCCCCCCATTTAAATATCCTGTTAACGGAGAGAGATCCAAGATGGCTGATTAACAACAGCTCAGGATTGTAGCTCCCAGTGAAAGTGCAGAGTGAGTGGACGCCGCACTTTCAGATGAATTTTTGTTGCCCACAGACTGGGAGGTTCCTGGCGGAGGAGCCACACGGGTTGCCAGTGCAATTTTTTTGGCCGGCGCGGCTATTTTGCCGGCGCCCCGGCACGGTGCTTCTCAGTGCAGAGTATACGGGACAGGGGGCCCTTTGAGTCCGGCTCGGCTGGTCCCATCCCCACAAGGAGAACAGCAATTGGAAGCACCAAGGACTGAGAGTTTCACAGTAAGCACAGCTGAACAGGGAAGGTCCAGTTCTGTGGG
>CAUYLG010055650.1:0-41310 GCA_963573385.1 Cacajao melanocephalus
TTCAACACCTACCTATGAGTGAGAACATGTAGTGTTTGATTTTCTGTCCTTGTGTCTGTTTGCTGAGAATGATGGTTTCCAGATTCATCTGTGTCCCTACAAAGGACACGAACTCATCCTTTTTCATGGCTGCATAGTATATATGTGCCACATTTTCCTTGTTCAGTCTATCACTGATGGGCATTGAGTTAGTTCCAGGTCTTTGCTATTGTAAACAGTGCCACAATGAACATACAGTGCATGTGTCTTTATAATAGAATGATTTATAATCCTTTGGTTATATACCCAATCATGGGATTGCTGGGTCAAATGGAATTTCTGTTTCTAGGTTCTTAAGGAATCGCCACACTGTTTTCTACAGTGATTAAACTAATTTACACTCCCACCAGCAGTGTAAAAGTGTTCCTATTTCTCCACATCGTCTCCAGCATCTGTTGTCTCCTGATTTTTTAATGACCGCCATTCTAACTGGCGTGAGATGGTATCTCAATGTGGTTTTGATTTGCATTTCTCTAATGACCAGTGATGATGAGCATTTTTTCATATGTTTGTTGGCTTCGTATATGTCTTCTTTTGAAAAGTGTCTCCTTTGCCTACTTCTGACTGGGTTTTATTTTTTTAATTGTAAATATGTTTTAGTTCTTTGTAGCCTCTGGATATTAGCCCTTTGTCAGATGGGTAGATTGCAAAAATTATCTGTTGGTTGCCTGTTCACCCTTCTGATTGTTTCTTTTGCTGTATAGAAACTCTGGAGTTTAATTAGATCCCGTTTGTCTATTTTGGCTTTTGTTGCCAATGATTTTGGTGTTTTGGTCATGAAGTCCTTGCTATGCCTATGTCATGAATGGTTTTGCCTAGGTTTTCTTCTAGGGTTTTTATGGTGTTAGGTCTTATGCTTAAGTCTTTAATCCATATGGAGTTAATTTTAGTGTAAGGTATCAGGAAGGGGTCCAGTTTCTATTTTCTGCACATGGCTATCCAGTTATCTCATCATTTATTAAACAGGGAATGCTTTCCCTATTGCTTGTTTTTGTCAGGTTTGTCAAAGACCAGATGGTTGTAGATGTATGGCATTGCCTCCGAGGCCTCTGTTCTGTTCCATTTGTCTGTATCTCTGTTTTGGTACCAGGACCATGCTGTTTGGTTACCTTAGCCTTGTAGTATAGTTTGAAGTCAGGTAGCGTGATGCCTCTGGCTTTGTTCTTTTTGCTTAAGATTGTCTTGGCTATGTGGGCTCTCTGTTGGTTCCATGTGAAGTTTAAGATGGTTTTTTTCCAGTTCTGTGAAGAGGGTCTAGGTAGCTTGATGGGGATAGCATTGAATCTATAAATTATTTTGGGAAATATGGCCATTTTCACGATGAGTATTATTCCTAACTATGAGCATTAAATGTTTTTCCATCTGTATGTGTCCTCTCTTCTTTCCTTGAGCAGTGGTTCATAGTTCTTATTGAAGAGGTCTTTTACATCCTTTGTTAGTTGTATTCCTAGATATTTTATTGTCTTTGTAGCATTTGTGAATGGCAGTTCACTCTTGATTTGGCTCTCCTTTAGTGTGTTATTGGTATGTAGGAATGCTTGTGATTTCTGCATATTTATTTTGTATCCTGAGACTTTGCTGAAGCTGCTTATCAGTTTCAGGAGATTTTGGGCTGAGACAATGGGGTATTCTAAATATACAATCATGTCATCTGCAAATACAGACAACTTGACTTCCTTCTTTCCTAATTGAATACTCTTTATTTCTTTTTCTTGCCTGATTGCTCTGGCTAGAACTTCCAATACTATCTTGAATAGGAGTGGTAAGAGAGGACATACTTGTCTAGTGTCAGATTTCAAAGGGAATGCTTTCAGTTTTTCCCATTCAGTATGATATTGGCTGTGGGTCTGTTGTAAATAGCTTTGATTGTTTCGAGGTATGTTCCATCAATACCTAGTTTATTGAGAGTTTTTAGCATAAAGGGCTGTTGAATTTTGTCAAAGGCCTTCTCTGCATCTATTGATATAATCGTGGTTTTTGTCTTTGGTTCTGTTTATGTGGTGGATTACGTCTATAGATTTGCATATGTTGAACCAGCCTTGCATCCCCGGGATAAGCTTTTTGATGTGCTGTTGCAATTGGTTTGCCAGTATTTTATTGAAGATTTTCGTGTCTATGTTCATCATGGATATTGGCCTCAAGGTTCATTTTTTTGTGGAGTCTCTGCAGATCTTGGTATCAGGATGATGTTGATCTCATAAAATGATTTGGGGAGGATTCCCTCTTTTTGGATTGTTTGGAATAGTTTCAGAAGGAGTGGTACCAGCTCCTCTTTGTATGTCTAGTAGAATTTGGCTGTGAACCCATCTGGACCTGGGCTTTTTTTGTTTGGTAGGCTATGAATTGCTGCCTCAACTTCAGTGCTTGTTATTGGTCTGTTCAGGGTTTCAACTTCTTCATAGTTTAGGCTTGGGAGGGTGCAAGTGTTCAGGAATTTATCCATTTCTTCCAGATTTGCTGGTTTATGTGCATAGAGTTGTTTGTAGTAATCTCTGATTGTAGTTTGTATTTCTGTGGAATTGGTGGTAATATCCCCTTTATTCTTTTTTCTTGCATCTATTTGATTCTTCTCTCTTTTCTTTTTTATTAATCTGGCTAACGGTCTATTTTATTGATCTTTTCAAAAAACCAGCTCCTGGATTTATTGATTTTTTGAAGGTTTTTTTGTGTCTCTATCTCCTTCAGTTCTGCTCTGATCTTGGTTATTTCTTGTCTTCTGCTAGCTTTTGAGTTTTTTTTTGATTTTGCTCCTCTAGCTCTTTCAATTTTGATGATAGGGTGTCAATTTTAGATCTTTCCTTGCTTCTCATGTGGGCATTTATTGCTATAAATTTCCCTCTAGACACTGCTTTAAATGTGTCTCAGAGATTCTGGTACATTGTGTCTTTATTCTCATTGGTTTCGAAGAACATCTTTATTTCTGCCTTCATTTCATTGTTTATCCAGTCAACATTCAAGAGCCAGTTGTTCAGTTTCCATGAATTTGTGCGGTTCTGAGTTAGTTTCTATTCAGAGTTCTAATTTGATTGCACTGTAGCCTGAGAGACTGTTTGTAACGATTTCCATTCTTTTGCATTTGCTGAGGAGTGATTTACTTCCAATTATGTGGTCAATTTTAGAGTAGGTGTGATGTGGTGCTGAGAAGAATGTATATTCTGTGGATTTGGAGTGGAGAGTTCTGTAGATATCTGTTAGGTTTGCTTGGTCCAGATCTGAGTTCAAGTCCTGGATTTATCAAATGCTTTTTAGCATCATTTGAAATGATCATATGGGTTTTGTCCTCCATTCTGTTGATGTGATGCATCACTGTTATTTGACTATGTTGAAACATCCTTTCATACCTGTATGAATCCCACTTGGTCATGATGAATGATTTTTTCAATGTGTTGTTAAATTTGGTTTGCTACTATTTTATTGAGGATTTTTGCATCAAGGTTTATCAGAGTTATTGGCCTGTATTCTTTTTCAATGGATCTTTTTCTGGTTTTGATATCGGGGTAATATTGGCCTTATAGAGTGAGTATGGAAAGTATTCCCTCATCCTCTATTTTTTGTAATAGTTTGAGTAGAATTGGTATTAATTCTTCTTTAAATGTTTGGTAGAATTTGGCAGTGAAACCATCAGGTCCTGGGCTTCTCTTTGTTGAGAGACTTTATTACAGCTTCAGTCTCATTATTTGTTATTGGTCTTTTTATGTTTTGGATTTCTTCATGGTTCAATCTTTGAAGGTTGTGTGTGTATAGGAATTTATCCATTTCTTTTAGGTTTTCCAATTTATTGGCATATAGTTGTTCATAATAGTCTCTAATGATCCTTTCAATTTCTGTGATATCAGTTGTAATGTCTCGTTTTTCATTTGTTATTTTATTTATTTGGGCCTTCTCTCCTTCTTAGTCTAGTTAATGTTTTGTCTATTTTATTTTTCCAAACACCACCATTTCATTTTGTTGATATTTTGTATTATTTTCTTTGCTTCTACTTCATTTATTTCTGCTCTGATCTTTATTATTTCTTTTCTTCTACTAATTTTAGAGTTGGTTTGCTCTTTCTTTTCTTGTTCTTTAAGATGCATTTCTAGTTTTTTTTTTTTTTTGAAGTTTTTCTACTTTTTCATGTAGGTACTTATAGGTATAAGCTTCTCTTTTAATACTGCGTTTGCTGTATTCTGTAGGTTTGCTATGCTGTGCTTCCATTATTACTTGATTTAAGAAATTATTTAATATCTTCTTAATTTCTTCATTGACTTGCTGGTCATTCAGGAGCATACTGTTTAATTTCTGTTTGTGTTCTTTCCAAGTTAATCTTGTTGTTGATTTATAGTTTTATTCCATTGTAGTCAGAGAAGATACTTTTAAGATTTTAAATTTTTGAATTTTCTTCTTTTTCAAGACAGGGCCACTATGTTGCCTGTTTTTTATTGTTTTTTATTTGTTTTTAAGAGATAAGGTCTGACTGTGTTGCCCAGGCTGGTTTTGAACTCCTGAGCCCAAGTAGCCCTCCCACCTCTGCTGAGTGTTGGGATTACAGGCATAAACCAGTGTGCCTAGCTGGATTTTTAAAGACTTGTTTTGTGGCTAACATATCGTTTATCCTTGAGAATGATCCATATGCCAAAGAGAAGAATGTGTATTGTTTTTAAATTTTGTTTTTCAAATTTTCTGTAAATGTCTATTAGGTTCATTTGGTTTATAGGGCAGATTAAGTTCAGTGTTTCTTTGTTGATTTATTATCTGGATATCTGCCAATTGCCAAAAGTGGAATGTTGAAATTTCCAACTATTAATGTATTGAGGTCTAGCTCACTCTTTGGCTTTAATAATATTTGCTTTGTATAACTGGGTATTTCAGTGTTGGATGCATATATATTTACAATTATTTTATCTTCTTTCTGAAATGATCCCTTTATCATTGTGTAATAACCTTCTTTGTCTCTATTAAAATCTGTTTTATCTGATACAGCTATTCCGGTTCTTTTTGGTTTTCATTGGCATGGAATATCTTTTTCCATTCCTTTATTTTTAGTCTATGTGTGTCTTTATAGGTGAAGGGTGTTTCTTGTATGCAACAGATTGTTGGGTAGTGTTTTTTTAATCCATTCAACCACTCTATGTCTTTTGATTGGAGAGTTTAGTTCATTTACATTTATTGTTATTACTTATAAATAAGGACTTCTGCCATTTTAAATTTGTTTTCTGGTTGTTTTGTGGACTTTTTTGTGAAAGTGTTTTATTTGGTGGTATGCTTTAATTTCTTGGTTTACATATTTTATGTATCTGTTGTAGTTTTTTAAACTTGATGTTACCATGAGCATTGCAGTTAACATCTTATAATGCATTATTTTAAACTGATGACAATTTAACTCAGATTGCAAAAACAGGAAGAGAGAAAACTAATAAAATCTCTACACTTTATCTCCTTTGCTTTTTAACTTTTTCTTATTTCTATTTATATCTTCTTATATTGTCTTTTAAAATTGTTGTCATTATTATCGATAGGTTCATCTTTTAGTCTTTCTGCTCAATATATGAGTAGTTTACATGCCACAATTACAGTGTTGTCATGTGTTGTATTTGTCTGCGTACTTACTGTTACCTGTCAATTTTGTACCTTCAGATGATTTCTTATTATTTATTAATTTCCTTTTCTTTCAGGCTGTAGGTTCTTTTCTTTCAGATTGTAGGTTTTTTTTTTTTTCAGACTGTAGGACACCCTTCAGGATTTGTTGAAGGATGGGTCTGATGTTGATTAAATCCCTCAGCTTTTGTTTGTCTGAGAAAGTCTGTATTTCTCCTTTACGTTTGAAGTGTATCTTCACTGGGTATACTAGTCTAGAATAAGATTTTTTTTCTTCAGCACTTTAAATAAATAATGCCACTGTCTCCTGGCCTGTCAGGTGTCTACTCAGAAACCTGCTGCCAGACGTATTGGAGCTTCTTTGTTTTTCGTTTTGCTTTTAAATTTTCTCTTGCTGCTTCTATGATCCATTCTTTATCTTTTGCCTTTGGGAGTTTGGTTACTAAATGTCTTAAAGTAGTCTTCGTTGGGTTAAATCTGCCACCTTCTTGTACCTGAATATTGATACCTTTCTCTAGGCTTAGAAAGTTCTCTTTTAAAATTTCTTTGAATAAACTTTCTGCCCCAGTCTCTCTTTTTACCTCCTCTTTAAAGCTAATAACTTTTTTTTTTTTTTTTTGAGACAGAGTCTCACCCTGTTGCCTAGACTGGAGAGCAGTGGCACAATCTTGGCTCACTGCAGCCTCTGCCTCCCAGATTCAAGCGTTTCTCATGTCTCAGCCTCCTGTGTAGGTGGGATAACAGGTGTGTGCCCCCATGCCCGGCTAATTTTCGTATTTTTAGTGGAGACGAGGTTTTGCTGTGTTGGCCAGGCTAGTCTCAAGCTTTTGACCTCAAGTGATCCACTTGCCTCGGCCTCCCAAAGTGCTGGGATTCCAGGCATGAACTACCATGCCCAGCCCAAAATCTCTTGACTTTTCCCTTTTGAGGCTATTTTCTGGATTCTGTGGCATGCTTTGTTACTTTTATTCTTTTTTTATTTTTACTCCTCTGACTGTGTATTTTGAAATAACCTGTCTTCAAACTTGCTAATTCTTTCTTCCTCTTGATCAATTCTGCCATCAAGAGATTCTGATGCATTCTTCAATTTGTCATTTAATTTTTTCAACTCCAGAATTCTGCTTGATTCTTCATAAGAAGCAAAGAGATTTTCAATCTCTTTGTTAAATTTATCTGATAGGATTCTGAGATCCTTCTTTGTGTTATCTTGTATTTCACTGAGCTTCCTCAAAACAGCTATTTTGAATTCTCTGAGAGTTCACATATCTGTGTCCCTCTGGAATTGGTCACTGGTGCCCTATTTAGTTTGTTTGGTGAGATCATGTTTTCCTGGATGATGTTGATGCTTGTGGGTGCTCATTAATGTCTAAATATTAAAGAGTTAGGTATTTATTCTAATCTTCACTCTGGGCTGATTTGTACCCATCCTTCTTGAGAAGGCTTTCCAAGTATTCAAAGGGAATTTAATGTTGTGATCCAAGTCTTTGGTCACTGGTGCCATATGTGAGCATATTAGTGGGCACCCCAAGCCCAGTAATGTTATGACTCTTGCAGTCTCATAGAGGTACCACCTTGCTGGTCTTGGGTGCGATCTGGAGAATATCCTGGATTACCAGGCAGAGACTCTTGTTCTCTTCCCTTACTCTCCCCCAAAGAAATGGAGTGAGTCTGTCTTTCTCTCTGCGTTCTGAGCTGCTTGAAGTTGGCAGAAGGGTGACACAGGGACCCTTGTGGGCACCACCACTGGGACTGTGTTGGGTCAAACCTGAAGCCAACATAGTACCGGATCTTGCTCAAGGCTTGTGGTAACTATTTCCTGTCTATTGCTTGTGTTTGTTTAATACCCAAGGGCTCTTCAGTCAGCAGGAGATGAATTTGCCAGGACCAGGTCTTTCCCTTCAGTGCATTAGATTCCCTTCTGGCCCATGGTGGGTCTAGAAATGATGTCAAGGAATTGGGGCCTGGGATTAGGTGCTTTAGGAATCTGCTTGGTGCCTGTTTTACTGGGGCTGTCATGGTAACCAGGTTGCAAGACAGAGTCCTTTTTACTGTTCCGTTTGATTTCCTCAAGTAGAGTCTGCCCATGGCTACCACTGCCACAGACCAGTGGCCACTACAGTCTGGCTACTGCTGATATTTATTAAGGGCCCAAGATCTCTTTAATCAGTAGGTGGTGAGTCCTCCTAGGCCTGGGTCTCTCCCTTTAGGACAGTGGGTTTCCTTCTGGCCCAGAGTGGGTCTAGAAATGCCCTCTTGGAACTAAGGCCAGGAATCAGTGACTTTAGGAGTTTGATTGGTGCTTTATTTTACTGTGGCTGAGCTGGTGCCCGAGTTGCAAGACAATCTTTTTTTTACTTTTCCCTCTCTGTTCCTCAAGCAAGAGTCTTTCCCTGTGGCCACCACACCTGGGAATGTGTTAGATCAAACCCAAAGCCAGCATAACACTGAGTCTTGCCCAAGGCCTGTGGCAACTGCTGCCTGGCTACCCCTGATTTTTATTCAAGGCTCAAGAGCTCTTTAGTCAGCAGGTAGTGAAATCTGCCAGGACTCTTTCTTTCAGGGTGGTGGATTCCCCTCTGGCCCAGGATGAGTCTAGAAATGTCTGGTAGATAGGACCTAGAATGGGGGATCAGGACGCTGGTTGCTGCTTTATTTTGTTGTGGCTGTGCTGGTATCCAAGTTGCAGAACATAGTCTCCTCTATTCTTATCTCTCCTTCTAGAGCTATGAACTATACTGTCTGAAGTTGGAGGAGGGGTGACACAAGCATACCCTTGGCCACCCTGACTGGTGTGTCACTGGTTCCTGTGCATCCCAAGTCTACTGGCTCCAAGCCCAGCACAGTACCAGGACTTCCTCAGGGACTGCAGTGCTTATAGTCTAGACTGTCTTTTAAGTTTATTTAGGATCTCAGAGTGCTTTAGCCTACAGGGACAAGCCTTGCCCAAACTCAGCCTCAAATTACTGGGGTGGATGATTCCCCTCTGGCTGAGGCTGGTCTAAATCCTACTTCCATGGGTGCCAGCTGACTTCTGCCCTGTGTTGCCTTCCACTGTAACAGAGCAGCACTGAGTTCCAATGCAAAGTCCCATGTTCACTTTGCTCTTCCTCCCTCAAAGGCATAGATTCTCTCTTAGCTGCCACACTGCACTGCTGGAGTATGTGGGAGGGGTGGTGTAGGCAGTTCAAGACTGTCTTTCCTACCCTGTTCAGTGCCTCTTTCCTTGATATGATGTTAAAACTAGGTACTGTGACCAGTCACTTGATTTTTGGTTCTTAAGAAGGTGCTTTCTTGTTTGAAAAGTTGTTCAATTGGATGTTCCTTGGTGGAGACTGTCACTACAGAGTTTGAATGGGCCGTCTTGCTCCTCCTCCTTTTCCACATTTGTCAATCTTAAGTAATGGCTCCTGTAAATACTGTTGTACTTAAGTCCTTGTGTACGTAGATGTACATTTATCTAGGCAAACATCTAAAAATGGAGTTCCTGGGTTTTTGTGTTAGAACTTGAATAAGCATGTCAAGCATCTCTTTACAATGATCCATCATTTTACACTCCTACCAACAGTGCATTAGAGTTCTTTCTGCTGTCTGGTGAGTTTATCTTTTCATATATTTCTTAGCCATTCTGTATGATATCTTATACTTGGTTAATTGTATTTTGCATATTGATTTTTAGGAATTCTTCACATGTTCTGGGTAATTATCATTTGTCTCAGTGATATGTATTTTAGATACTTCTATCCTGTATATATTTTAGATATGTCTACAGGAAGAAGTATCCAAAATATCCTCTTGTTTTTTTTCATTTTGCACATGATATTTTTTTCTCATACTAAAGGTATATAATTTTATTATTGTGGAATTTAATAATTTTGCTGTTAGGGTTTGTATTTTTTTAAAATCGTTCCAAATGATAAAGAACTACTCTAAAATTTTAAATGAATGTTTTAAAAAGTTTTTACTTTTAGAATTTATGTGGAATTTGGTTTTATATTTTAGTATAAGAGAGTGATTGAATGTTATTGTTTACTTCTTTACTCGTTTTTACTCTTCTCTATGAATTTTGGAATTATTTGTAAATATCCATGAAAAAAATTTGAAGAGGCAGTTGGAATTGTATTAAATTTATAGATTACTTTGGAGAAAAAATATAATATTAAATATTTCACACATAAACACGGTGGATTTCTCCATTTATTGAAGTCTTCTTTATGTTCTTCAGTATTTTATAAATTTTTTTATAGGATCTTGCTCTGTCACCTAGGCTGGAGTGCAGTGGTGTTCATAGCTCACTATAAACTCAAATTCCTAGGCTCAGGTGATCCTCTTGCCTCAACTTCCCTAGTAGCTGAGATTACAGACACAAGTCACCATGGCTAGCTTAATTTTTTGGAGGGATGGGGTCTTGTTATATTGCCCAGACTGGTCTCAAACTCCTGGGCTCAAGTGATTCTCTCACCTTGGCCTCCCAAAGTGCTGTGATTCTAGGTGTGTGCCACCATTCCTGGCAATATTTTATAATGTTATCTCTGAAGGTTTTTATATTTCTTACTTTATTTCTGTTCTAACAGTTTTGTAACTTGTGACTTTTTTTAAAAAAATATGCATCATGTTTTATAATATTTTCTTACCTTTTTATATTGAACAAGTTTAAACCTACGGAACAGTTAAAAGAGGAGTATAAGTAGCACAGTATACACCTGAATACTCAAGAACTAAATCCACAAATTGGTAATATTTTGCTTATTCTTCTTTATTTGTATATATACACACATAGACACAGCATGGTCACGTTCAATTTTTTATTTGCTAAGTTATTTGAAAGTAAGTTGCAAACTTTATGCTGCTTTATCCCTAAACACTTCAGTCTGTATCTCTTAAATCTAAGACCCTCTTTATAAAACTTACATGCCATCATATCAAAGATATTTAATATTTGATACATTACAATATCCACACATTGTTATATACTCTGTTGTCTGTTGAATGAGATTTTTAAAATAACCTTTTCTAAGTAGTTATTAGAAATGATTACGGGCTAGGTGCAGTGTCTTGTGACTGTAATCCCAACACTTTGGGAGGCTGAAGCGGGCGGATCACCTGAGGTCAGGAGTTCAAGACCAGCTCGGCCGATGGTGAAATTTATCTACTAAAAATAGATAAATTAGCCAGGCATGGTGGTGCATGCCTGTAATCCCAGCTACTCGGGAGGTTGAGGCATGAGAATCACTTGAACCCAGGAGGTGGAGGTTGCAGTGAGCCAAGATCATGCCAGTGCACTTCAGCCTGGGCAACAGAGTGAGACTCTGTCTCGCAAAAAACACAAAAAAACCCAAAAAACAAATGATGATGAACTTTCACTTTTGTGTATGTATATAGCAATAATTAGAAATTCATATTAGTTGCAATACTTTAACTTTAGATTTTCTTGGACACAGTGATAAATTCTTATTCAGTGTAATAATTTGACTCAAGTTTTAGCTTATCTTTGTAAATACTCAGGTCATCTACAAATAATTTTCTTTTTTCCTATGTAAATTTTAACCAAATTAATTATTGAAAAATTCTTTAATTAATTTTAATATCCTAATTACTTTATTCGATATATATTTTTTAGAAGATTGTGTCTTAGTTAACTTATAGGTACATAAAAATTAAATCTAAATTTTTTTATTTTAGGAAAATTCACGAATTGTGAGAGTAAAAGTTATAGCTGGAATAGGCCTTGCCAAGAAGGATATATTGGGAGCTAGGTAAGTATATCAATGTGGCTTATAATTTTAAAACTTTGCATTTGTTAATTAATTTTTTTTAAACTTTAGTTAAATTTAAAGTCAAATAGTATTAGTAAATTGTTGTGGAAAGTATAATAATAATATTTCCAATTGGTGGTTTACTAAATCTCTTGGTGTCTGAATTACTAAATTTGTGAAATTAGGCAGAAGTAAAAATGATAGCAATTATTATAGAATACATTATTGAGCTCTGCTTCTGGAAATTTGTAAAATTCTAACAGACTAATTCTTTAGCAGATGACAACCATAAACTCTGGACTTAATACAAAAAGCAGCAACCTTAAGGCCGTGGAAAGCAAACAGAGCAGGCAGATTCTGGTGGGGAGTTCATGTTTGGAAAAAGGGAATTGTACTGAGTTCCTGATATTATAGATTGGCCTGAGGGCAGGTAGAATAAGAACGAGGAAAAATTGTAGTCTTCATGGCCTAGGAAAGTAGCAGAATCCAAACTTTGATTCAATTAAAAATCAAATAGGGCTGGGTGTGGTGGCTCACGCCTGTAATCCTAGCACTTTGGGAGGCTGAAGGGGGTGGATCATTTGAGGTCAGGAGTTCCAGACCAGCCTGGCCAACATGGTGAAACCCTGTCTCTACTAAAAATACAAAAATTAGCCAGAAATCACTTGAACCTGGGAGGCAGAGGTTACACTGAGCCGAGATCGTGTCACTGCACTGCAGCCTGGACAACAGAACGAGCCTCCATCTCAAGAAAATAAATAAATAAATATCAAATAGTATTAGCAAATTGTTGTGGAAAGTAGAATAATAATATTTCCAGTTGGTGATTTGCTGAATCTCTGAATCTGAAGAAAACATGGCAATGGTAAGGATTCTGGAAGGAGAGAGCTGAAGAGCTCAGCAACTCAGCTGAAGATAAAAGCTCTGAACAAAGCCTAAGAAATGGGGTTTGGGAGACTGAGGCAGGTGGATTCCTTGAGCTCAGGAGTTTGAGACCAGCCTGGGCAATATGATGAAACCTCATCTCTACAAAAAAATAAAAAAAATCAGCTGGGCATGGTGGCATATACCTGTACTTCCAGCCTCTTGGGGGACTGAGGAAGATTGCTTGAGCCTGGGTGGTTGAGGATGCAGTGAGCCAAGATTGTGCCACTGTACTCCAGTCTTGGTGACAAAGTGAGACCCTGTCTCAAAAAACAAACAAAAACAGGATTTGTGGCTCTTGTCCAAGCAAGATAATTAATTGCATGATTGCCTTAGTCTGTTTAGTGTTGCTGTAACAGAATTCCTGAGACCGTGTAGTTTGTAAAGAAGAGTTTGATTTGATGAGTGGAAAGTTTAAGATTGGGTCTTTGCATCTAGTGAGGGCCTCAGGCTGCTTGAAGTCATGGCAGAAAGGGGAAGGGGACCTTGCGTACACAAAGAAATCACATGGCAAGAGAGGAAGTAAGGGGAAAGTGTGCCAGCCTCTTTTTGACAGAGAGGAACAAATAGAATGAGAACTCAGTCACTCCCAAGGGAGGGCATTAACCTATTCAGGAGGGATTTGCTCCCATGACCCAGATTCCTCCAATCAAGACCTGTCTTTCAATATTCCCACATTGGGAATCAAAATTCAAAATGCAGTTTGGAGGGTACAAATATCCAAACCATAGCAATGATAAAAGAGGCAAAGACACATACACACACACACACACACACACACACACACACACACACACAGACACACACAGCAAAATTCAGTCTCTAGAACTTAACATTTATAATGTATGTCCAGGATATAATGCAAAATTACTTATCTAAAAAGAACCAGGAGAATAGAAGGCATTTTTCAGTAGAGAAAATAAAATATGCCTACAATAAATTTTTAAAAATAGGAAATGAAATGGAAACCATAAAAAAATGAAAATTCTAGAATTGAAAAATACAGCATTTGAAGTTAAAATTGTTGGGTGGATTTATCAGCCAAATGGAGAAGAGGAAAGATTAAAACTGAACTTGAAGATAGATCAGTAGAAATTGTTACTATTGGAATTGTTACAGCTGGAAGATGAGAGAGAGGAGAGAGACAAAGATTGAAGGTAAAGAAAAGAAAAAAGCAGACAAACAAAAGAACAGAACCTTGGGGATTTGTTAGATAATATTTAACAGTCTAACATGAGTGTCATTAGATAATATCCTACAGTCAGAAAGGGGAGGGAAAGAAGAAGGCAAAATATATTTTGAAGAAAAAACCAGCTAGGTTGTTTTTTTTTTTTCAAATTTGTGTTAAAAAACACCAGGCAAGATAAACGCTAAGAACACAATGAGGTGCATAATACTCAAACTGTTGAAAGCCAAGAATAAAGAGAAAAATCTTGACAAAAGAGGAAAATATGACACTTTACACATGGGGGAACTGCAATTCAATTAATTACTGACTTCTTACACAAAACTCTGGAGACAGGAAAAAATGGGACAATAAAATAACAATCGTCAATCCATAATTTTATA
The DNA here is from genome assembly GCA_963573385.1 of Cacajao melanocephalus. NCBI lineage: Eukaryota > Metazoa > Chordata > Mammalia > Primates > Pitheciidae > Cacajao > Cacajao melanocephalus. The sequence goes on from CAUYLG010055650.1 coordinate 13,860, forward strand.
TTCAGTGAAAATATTTTTTTAAGGAAGATGACAAAATGACAACATTTTCTAAAAAAAGATACCTAGAGAATTCATTGTTGGCAGACTTTCTCTGTAAGATAACCTAAAGTTTTTTCAGCTGAAGAAAATTGAAACCAGATGAACATTCAGGTCCTTAGGAATAAAGAACATCAAAAATAGTAAATATCTGGGAATATACAAAACATGTTTTGCTTTTATCATCATACCTTTTTAAAAGAAGACATATGCCTGTTGAAATCCCAGCTTACAACATTGTTTTGTAGGATTTATGTTATCTGTTAATGGAATACATATAACAACTATAACATACGGGATGGAGCTGGTATAAGTTATGGACCTATTTAGTAGAATGGTACAATACTAAGTATAAGGGGAATAAAAAATTAATGATGTATATTGTAATATCCAGAGAAACCCAATAAAAAAATAGTGCAAAGAATTACAGATGAAAAACAGTAGATTTTAAAATGAAATTCTTGAAAACCTAAAAAGTCAGGAACTTGAGCCCAGGGGTTCAAGACCAGCCTGGGCAACAAAGTGGGACCCCATCTCTATAAAAAGTCAAAAAAGTAGCCAGGTGTGGTTGTATGCACCTGTGGTCCCAGCTACACAGGACACTGAGGTGGGAAGATCACTTGAGCCCAGGAGATCAAGACTGCAATGAGCAGTGATATGCCACTGAATTCCAGCCTAGGTGACAGAATGAGACCTTGTCCTAAAAAAAAAAAAAAAAAAAAAAAATTAAAAATAGAAAAGGAGGAAAAAATGATCAAAAAAAGTTAAAGAGGCCAGGACTGGTGGCTCACACCTATAATCCCAGCACTTTGGGAGGCTGAGGCAGGTGGGTCACCTGAGGTCAGGAGTTTGAGACCAGCCTGGCCAACATGGTGAAACCCCATCTCTACTAAAAATTTAAAATTAGCCAGGTGTGGTATCTCATGCCTGTAATCCCAGCCTCTCAGGAGGCTGAGGCAGGAGAATCACTTGAACCCAGGAGCTGGAGGCTGCAGTAAGCCAACATCATGCCACTGCACTCCAGCCTGGGTGACAAGAGCAAAACTCTGTCTCAAAAAAAAAAAAAAAAAGGAAAGGGCAGGGCCATGGAAAATAAACAATAAACCTTGTAAGTAAACCTAAATCCAGTTATATCAATAATTACGTGAAACATTAATGGATTAAAATAAATAGGAGGCAGGGATTGTTAGGATAAATTTTTTTCAAAAGACCTAACTATATACTGTCTTACAAGATACACTTAAAATATAAAGACATAGCTAAGTTGAAAGTAAGTGGACACAAAAAATACGCCATGCAAACAGTGAGCATAAATAGACTGAAGTGGATATATTAGTTTCTGATAAAACAGATTTCAATGCAAAAATATTCAAACATTTCATGATGATAAAAGTGAACTCAATCAAGAATATATAGCAATCGTAAATGTGTGTGTTCCTGCTAAAAGAACTTAGAAAAATATGAATCAAAATTTGAAAGAATTAAAGGGGAGATTTAAAAAAATCCCACAATCATAGTTGGAGGCATTAACACTTCTCTTTCAGCAGTTGATAAAACAACTAAATAAAAAAAAATAAACAAAAACATACATTTGAACAATATTAGGAACAACTTTGACCTAAGAACACTATTTCTAACAACTTTCTTATCCAGTGTACATGGTACATTCACCAGCATAGACCATATCTGGGCTGTATTCATTTATTGCTGCCTAATAATATTACCACAAACATAGTTGCTTAAAAGAACATACATTTATCGTCTCATAGTTTCTGTGGTTCAGAAGTTCTTTCATTGTCTAACTGGGTCCTCTCTTACAGGGTCTTCTGTTACAGGGTCTTGCAAAGCTGCTGTTGTATTTTTTTTTCTAATTTGGTCTTGAAGTCTCTTCCATGAGAGTGGCTGTAAACTCTAGCCCTCCCGTGATAAGACTCTATGAATTTGGATGTAGATGTTTACAGTGTGCCTTTCATGGTATATCTTTATCCTGGCAGGTGCCCTCATGCCTAAGTGCTTGACTCATGTCCAGGTGTCCCTGTCATATAACTTGCATATCCTGGCAGATGCCCTTATGGCTCTTGTCTGACCTGTGTTCAATTTATTTCTACTGAAATAGCAGATAGCCACTGTCTAGGAGAATCCTAACAAAGAAGTTAGGGTTAAGTTTATCAGTCAGGTGAGACACAAGAGGTAACTCAACAAAACACATGACATAACAGAAGTTTATTACTTACAGATGCCAGAAAGAAGAGGGCAGCATGCCTCCCAGGACTGACAGGAAGAGGGGAGCCATCTGGACATGCACATTCAACTAGTGAGGAGAGGGGACAGGAGAAAGAGTGCAAGGGATCTATGGACTGAGGCTTTTATTGGGGGCCAGGGCATTTTCCAAGCACGTTTCCCTCAGGGAGTTATGTTTGGTCGGTTTAGAGTAAGCAGGTACAAATTTCATGGAGTCATGTTGTGTCTGAGAAATCTGTATTGGGGTTCTCTAGGGGGATAGAACTAATAGGATAGATGTATATATGAGGGGTAGTTTATTAAGGAGTATTGACTCACATGATCACAAGGTGAAGTCCCACAATAGGCTGTCTGCAAGCTGAGGAACAAGGAAGCCAGTCCAAATCCCAAAACCTCAAAAGTAGGGAAGCCCACAGTACAGCCTTCAGTCTATACCAAAGGTACAAAAGCCCCTGGTGTATCACTGATGTAAGTTCAAGCGTCCAAAACCGGAAGAACTTGGAGTCTGATGTTTGAGGGCAGGAATCATCCAGCACTGGAGAAAGATGAATACTGGAAGACTTAGCAACTCAAGTCCTTCCAAGGTTCTTCTGCCTGCTTTATTCTAGCTGCCCTGGCAGCTGATTAGATGGTGCCCACCCAGATTTAGGATGAGTCTGCCTCTCCCAGGCCACTGATTGAAATGTTAATCTCCTTTGTCAACACCCTCACAGACATACCTAGGAATAATACTCGGCATCCTTCAGTCTAATCCAGTTGACACTCAGTATTAACCATCATGGAGATGGGGTCAGTGGAGCAAGTCAAGTGGGTTGAATCTACTTGGTCCTTAGGGAGTTGGTTACCAGGAGGCAATTGTGTAAGGTAGTTATCTGGATTGACCACACTGAGGAGCTGAGAGGAGGTAGAGAACTGGAAACTATGCTAAGGGTGGCTAAGACCTGCTTCTGGTATAAAAATTGTCCAACTTAACATTTGAGTGCTGATGCAATATAAAATGATAGGAATTCACTTCAACTCTCATTAAGGTATTGGTAGGGCTGTGGTCTTATCTGAGAGTTGCCTGGGGAAGGACTCACTTCCAAGGTAATGTAGTTGCTCATGGCATTCACTTCTTTGCAGGTTCCCAGTTTGAGCATTTCCATTTCTTGCTGTCAGCTGGAAGCCATCTGAGCTCCTTGCCATTTAGCAGCTCACAAGCTGTCAGGTTGCTTCTCAAAAGCTAGCAAGAGTCTCCTACCAAGATGGGTTACAATCCTATGTATAATCACATACTTTTTGTCCCTTTGCCATAATCTATTGGTTAGAATATATAGATTTTTTTCCCATGCTTAAGAGGAGAGGAACAGAAAGAGCATGAACATTAGGAGGTGGGGATAATAGGAGCCGCCCTAGTGTCTGTCTGCCCCAGTATTCTGGGCCATAAAACAATAAACCATATTCTTTTGAAATGCACATGGTACATTCACCAACATAGACCATGTGTGGGTCCATAGGACATGTCTCAGAAATTTTCAAAAAATTGAAATATATACAAGACATTCTTTGAGAACAATGAAATTAAATTGGAAAGCAATAATATTATGATCTAGAAAAACTGCAAGTATTTGAAATTTAATCAGTACACTTCTAAATAATCTATATGTCAAAGAAGAAAACATTTTGAACTGAATGAAAGTGAAAATACAGCAGTATCACAATTGTGTGATGTAGCTAAAGTTATGCTCAGAGGGAGGTTTATATCTTTAAAATGCTTAACTTAGAAAAGGAGCAAGATATAAATGAATGTTTTGAGTTCTGACCTTAATAAGTTAAACAAAGAGTGAATTAATTCTAAAGGAATAAATAATAAAAACAAGGGCCAAAAATCAATAAAGAGAAAATCAGGGGAGCTGGATCCAAGATGGCCGAATAGGAACAGCTCTGGAGTGCAGTTCCCAGAGAGAACAATGCAGAGTGTGAATGATCACTGCATTTCCAAAAGAGTTTTTACTGCACACAGACCAGAAGATTCCCTGGCTGAAAAGCGCCATGAGTCTCCAGCATGGCTGTCTCAGATGGCACCGCAGGTCTCCACACAAAAACTCACACAAATCTGGGCGGCCGTTTCAACTGGCTCGTGGAATGCCTGTGAGACAGGGCCGCCCCTTCAACTGAAAAAAGGGCTGAAACAGGGAGCCAGGTGATCTGGCTTAGTGGGTCCCACCCCAACAAAGAGAAGCAATCTGAAACACTCTGGATTGAGAGTTTCGTAGCAAGCGCAGCTGGACCCAGGGCAGTCCAGCTCAGTGGGAGGAAGGGTGTCAGCCATTATCAAGGCAGTCCACCACTACTGAGGCAGTCCGCCATTACCGAGGCAGTCTACCATTACTGGGGCATTCTGCCATTACTGAGTCAATCCGCCTTTACTGAGGTAGTCCGCCATTACCGAGGCAGTCTGCTATTACTGAGGCAGACCGCCATTACCAAGGCAGTTCTAACTGTACCTCTGTAAACAAAACCACAAGGAAGTTCACACAGCAGCTAGGCAGAGCCCACAGCAGCTCAGCAACACCTCTGCTGGCAGACTGTGACTAGGCTACTCCTTGCTGGGCAGGGCATCTCCGAAAAAAGGCAGCAGCATGTCAGAAACTTATAAACAAAGCCCCACCTTCCCAGGACAGAGCACCTGGGAAAAAAGGCAGTTATGAGTTCCGCTGTAGCAGACTTAAACGTACCTGCCCCGCACTCTGAGCAGAAAAATGAAGCTCCCAGCTCAGCACTTGAGCTCCTATAAGGGACAGACTATCTCCTCAAGCAGCTCCCCGACCCTCTTATATCCAAAGAGACACCTCATAAAGGAGAGTTCAGGCTGACATCTGGCAGGTACCCTTCTGGGACGAAGATAACAGAAGAAGAAACTGGCAGCAACTGTTAACTATTGTATAGCCACCACAGGTGATCCCCAGGCAAGCAGGGTCTGGAGTGGACCTCCAGCAGTCCTATAGCAGAGGGGCCTGACTATTAGAAGGAAAACTAAAAAAGCAGACAGAAATAACTTCAACATCAAAAAAGGATGTCCACTCAAAGACCCCATACGAAAATCGCCAACTACAAAGACCACAGGTAGATAAATCCACAAAGATTGGAAGAAACCAGCACAAGAAACCAGTGCAAAAAGGATGAAAACACCCAAAACCAGAACACCTCTCCTTTAAGGGATCACAACTCCTCACCAGCCAGGGAACAAAGCTGGATGGAGAATGAGTCTGATGAATTGACATAAACAGGCTTCAGAAGGTGGGTAATAACAAACTTCTCTGAGCTAAAAGAACATGTTCTAACCCAATGCAAAGAAACTAAGAACCTTCTAAAAAGGTTTTATGAAATGCTAATGAGAATAAACAGCTTAGAGAAGAATATAAATGAATTGATGGAGCTGAAAAACACAACATGAGAACTTCACAAAGCATACACAAATTTCATTAGCCAAATCGAGCAGAAGAAAGGATATCAGAGATTGAAGATCAACTCAATGAAATAAAATGAGAAGGCAAGATTAGAGAAAAAAGAGTGAAAAGAAATGAACAAAACCTCCAAGAAATATGGGATTATGTGAAAAGACCTAATCTATATTTGATAGGTGTACCTCAATGGGACGAAGAGAATGAATCCAAGCTGGAAAATACTCTTCAGGATATTATCCAGGAAAACTTCCCCAACCTAGCATGGCAGGCCAACATTCAAGTCCAGGAAATACAGAGAACAGCACAACAATATTCCTCAAGAAGAGCAACCCCAAGGCACATAATCGTTGGATTCACCAGGGTTGAAATGAAGGAAAAAATACTAAGGGCAGCTAGAGAGAAAAGTCAGGTTACCCACAAAGGGAAGCCCATCAGACTCACAGTGGATCTCTCAGCAGAAACCCTACAAGCCAGAAGAGAGTGGAGGCCAATATTCAACATCCTTAAAGAAAAGAAGTTTCAACCTAGAATTTCATATCCAGCCAAACTAAGCTTCATAAGCGAAGGAGAAATAAAATCCTTTACAAACAAGCAATTGCTTTAAATTTTAAAAAAATTTTTAAAAAAATTAGCTAGGCATGCTGATGCATGCCTTTGGTCTTGGCTATTCAGGAGGCTGAGGTGAGAGGATCACTTGAGCCCAGGAAATTGAGGCTGCAGTGAGACATGTTGGTGCCAGCTCACTCCAGCTTGGGTGACAAAGCGAGACCCTGTCTCAAAAAAAAAATGTAGTATTGATCCTTTTGTAGTTTATAAGTGTCATGACAGGGTGTTCATGGGCATGGTAAGATGCGCCACCCTTGAAACTTGTTACAACCTGGGCAGATTACCAGTCTCACATGAAAAAAAACAGAAATGTAGTATATACATACATTGTTTAACATTCAGCCTTTAAAAAGAAGGAAATTCTGCAATATGTGACAATACAGATTAACGATTAGGATATCATGCTAACCGAAATAAGCCAGTCACAGAAGGACAAATATTGCATGTTTCCATTTGTATGAGATGTCTAAAATAGTCAAATTCATAGAATCAAAGAGTGGAATGCTGGTTGGTGTGTTGGGGTAAGAAGTGAGTAGGAATGGAAGTTACTAATTAATAGGCATTAAACTTTAGTCAAGCAGGAAGAAAAAGCTCTAGAGATCTGCTGTACAATGTTGTGCCTAAAGTTAACGTTAAGTATGTACAATTAAAAATTTGAGAGAGTTGAGCTGCTGAGTGCAGTGGCTGATGCCTGTAATCTCGCCACTTTGGGAGGCTAAGACAGGTAGATCGCTTGAGCCCATGAGTTCGAGACCAGCTCTGGCAACATGGTGAAACCCTGTTTCTACCAAAAAAAAAAAAAAAAACAGCATAATTAGGCATGGTGACGTGTGCCTCTAGTCCCAGCTACTTGGGAAGCCGAGGTGGGCAAATCACCTGAGGCTAGGAGTTCAAGACCACCCTGACCAGCATGGAGAAACCCTAAAAATACAAAATTAGCCAGGCTTGGTGGCGCATGCCTGTAATCCCAGCTACTCGGGAGGCTGAGGCAGGAGTATCGCTTGAACCCAGGAGGCAGAGATTGCAGTGAGCTGAGATTATGCCATTGCACTCCAGCCTGGGCAACAAGGATAAAACTCCATCTCAAAAAACAAAAAAAAAAAAAAAAAAAGGAAAAAAAGGGCAAAGTTCTTGAATAGACAGTGTTTGTGGATTATCCAAGTCTATTTGTCTAGCTGGGTGGTGGGATTAGGAATAGATATATAATTACATTTACATTTTATATTTATATTTAGTAATATATAGTTAGTTGTAAAAAACCATGGATAAGATTGGAAAGGGAAAATGTAGAGAGAGCAGGGGGCTGGCATGGTACTTTAGGGAACATCAGTATTTAACTGGCAGGTGGTAGAAGAGGAGTCTAAGTAAGCCACCGAAGAAACAGTAGTATGAGGAGAGTTGCAAGAGATGTGTCATAGAAGCGAAATGAGATGAGTGTTTCAAAGATAAAATGGTCAGTAGTATCTAATAACATAAAGAGAGCCAAAAAAATAAGTATCTGGAAAATGTTGCTTGCTTTAACCAGATTGGCGACTTTTCAAGAGCCTTGTCAGAGGAGTGGGTCTGAAGGGAAGAGATAGAAAACAGACCTTAGGGTTTTGAAGAGTAACTGGAATTAAGGAAATGAAGAAAAGGAGGTGGTATGATCTAGTAGTTAAGAGTATAGGCCGGGTGTGGTGGCTCACGCCTCTAATCCCAGCACTTCACCTAAGGTCAGGAGTTCAAGACCAGCCTGACCAACATGATAAAACCCCATCTCTACTAAAAATACAAGAACTAGCTGGGTACGGTGGGTCACACCTATATCCAGCTACTTGGGAGGCTGAGGCAGGAGAATAGCTTGAATCTGGGAGGCGGAAGCTACAGTGAGTCCAGAACACGTCATTGCACTCTAGCCTGGGTTACAGAGTGAGGCTCTGTCTCAAAAAAAAAAAAAAAGTATGGCCTCTGGATCCAGGTGCTGGAGTTTCAGTACTGGCTGTCTGCTTACTAGCCCTATCTGTATGAAATAAAGAAAGGAATAGTACCTACGTCATAGGTGGTTATAAGGATTCAAAAAATTAATATACGAAACCTGTTTACAGCAGTGTCTGTCACAGAGTAATTGCTATGTAAGTGTTCTTGTTTTTATTATTACAGATTATTCTCTTAAATGGTTTGACTGAGAATGGAAGAAAAAGATGTGTTTTCATTTGCTGGAGAAGGGAGGGAAAGTCAAGGGGAGGAGGAGTTTAAAAACATTTATATGCGTAGAGAAACCTAGATCAAAGAAAAAGCCAAAGGTCTCAAGAGAGCAGTGAGAGCAGATGATGCAAGGTTCCAGAGGAGGTGGGAGAGAACTGAACAAGGGGGATTAGACTGAAAACCAGAGGACTCCTGACTTACTAGGTTAGGGGTAGGGATGGATTCTGTTAAATACCAGTATGTTGGAAGTGGTCTGGTGCCTTTGATTTTGGCCAATTAAGAGGTAACATGGTATGAGGAAATGGAGTTAGGGAAAGGATAGTTTGGCTTAGTTTGGAGGGGATTTGGTGGAGAATGGTGAGTACTTGGGATACCCAAGGGAAATAGAAATTTAACCATAGACAAGTAGTGTTCAAAGTCTTGTGGTTTGCAAACCTGTGTATCACAAGATCTTCCTTCTCCATGTCTCCTTGTAGAAGTGGTATATATAACATATAATTTTTGTTTTTGTTTTTGTGAAGGAGTCTTGCTCTGTAGCCAGGCTGGAGTGCAATGGTGCGATCTCAGCTCACTGCAGCCTCCACCTCCTGGGTTAAAGCATTTCTCCTGCCTCAGCCTCCTGAGTAGCTGGGACTACAAGTGAGCGCCACCACGCCCAGCTAATTTTTGTACTTTTAGTAGAGACAGGGTTTCATCATGTTGGCCAGATGCTCTTGATCTCTTGACCTTGTGATCCACCTGCCTCAGCCTCCCTAAGTGCAGGTATTACAGGCGTCAGCCACCATGCCCTGCCCATAGTTATTTTTTTAAGTGAAAGCAGTTTGCCTTTACTTTATAAGAAGAGTTTACACCCATGAGATAACTTAGAACAACCTGAGGTCTTACAAAACCAGTCTTAGAATCATTGAATTAACCATCTTAACTCAAAAGAAGAATGTAATAAAAAATCAAACAAAATTTTAAAAATCTAGAAAGGTTATAATCATTAGGCCTGTGATTAAAAGGTTTTCTTTCTAATTGTTTGTGTGTTTCACTAATGTGCTACTTCAGGTTTTTAATGAGATACAAAAATTACTTTAATTGCTTACCTGCCTAAGAATCCTGACTTTTAAATGTAGGAAATAATTGTAGATATAATTAACAAGGAAAACTGTGAATTTTATAGTTTTGGTAATCTGAGGTTGGGGTAAGCAATAATTAAAATTTTCCTGTCTTTTTTTTTTTAACAGTGATCCTTATGTGAGAGTGACATTGTATGACCCAATGAATGGAGTTCTTACAAGTGTGCAAACAAAAACCATTAAAAAGGTTAGACTTAGCAATATTCAAAAAGTTTTTAATGTACTTTGTTTTATTTTTACATTACAAAAATGTTATTCTATGTTTATTATTTTTTAGAGTTTGAATCCAAAGTGGAATGAAGAAATACTATTCCGAGTAAGTATGTATTTTATTTTACTAAAATGGAAGAAGTAAGTGTTTTTTCAGGAGGTTAGAATAATAAATTCTCATTTATGATATCTGAAGATGTATCTCAGGATTTGCCCAAAGTTGTGAAAATGTAAAAGGAATTGAAATTGGGGATGACATAGTCCTAGAACAATTTATCTTATGAAAAACATAAATGTAAGATAATGGAGAGATTAAAGACTGGAATTATCTCATTCTAGTAAAACTGATTTAGAGACTGTTTACAGTAGTCTGATTCCAGTTGAGCAGATTCAGTGTTTTCTCATAAAGATGATGCAAATTATATTTGTGTCTCCCTAGTCATTCATTACTAAACACATTGAGGGTTTATCAAGTGAATACATTTCTTTTTATGCACACGTCACTTACATTGCTGCCTTTCCACCCCATCTGCCTCATTTACCATCGGAGCAAACTCCAGTCAGCAGTTATTTCCTGGTTCCTCAGCAGAGCCCTAAAACTGACAATGTCTCCTTGTACCTATTTAATATCAGAGTCCTTTCTGTTGCCAGAATTGAAACCCTACCAGAGCAGTGGTAGAGATGCATTTCAGGAATTTCCCCTCTGGATTATTCCCGCTTTTATCATCCTTAAAATCTTCTTCCTTGACCTCATATTTCCCTTTAGCTATTGACTCGTTTCTCTGTTCACCTGAATATGGAACATTCATGGGAGAATTGTCTGCCCTCATCATTTCTGCTTCTCTGGGATGCTCATTAACCCACTCTGCTCTAACTCATATCCCTGTCACTCAGATGAAACTGCTGTTATTTAGGTCACCAGTGACTTCCCTGCTGCCAGGTTCATCTCATCTCATCTTAGTCATGCTCTTCGCAGCGTTTGACATGACAGATCATTCCCAAAACACCAGGCTCTCTGGTGGCTTCTATGGTACCGTACTTGATTTCAGTAAGGAAAGCAGAAGCCCTTCTTCTGTACTTCATGTTTAAAGATTTTTGTTTGTTTCATTTTGTTCAATTTTAATAAAGTGAATTGAAGGAAAGAAATTGCTGATGCTAAGGGCAAGGAAGCTGTTGCTGCGAAGATCCAGCCAACGGCACCGATTAAGTTGCCTCTGGTTTTTTGGTTTGAAGAAAGGTTTTCCCCACTCTATCTAGTATGACATAAAAACAACATTTTAAATCGGTTTGGAAATTTTGGATTCTTGAGGAAATGGTATTGAATAAATTGGATAGTCATATGAAGAAAAATAAAGCTACATTTCTGTTTTTACTGTTTCACCAGAAGAAATTCCAGACTTGATAATGTCTGGTTTTGATTGCTTTTTTGGCACAAATGTTGCTTAGGAGTGAGTTTTTAAATTCCCAAGTTGTTGAGTTATTTATTTATTTATACTTTTGTTTTATTTTACTACATTTTTCTTAGAATCATGTATTTTCAATATATTTCAAAGTTTTCTATCTCTTTTTCCTAATATTATTGGCTTGCCCATGTTTAATAATGTTTAGTCATAATAACAATGGATATATATTTGTCTTGTTTTCACTTTTAGTGGGAATGCATCTAGCATGTCTCCAACACGAATAGCTTTTTATTATTTATCATATTAAAGAGGTTTTCAGCTATTGCTATTTTTTTAAGAGTTAAAAAACCATATTGATACTTCCAATTTGAGCCATGATACAGTAATAGGATATTTGGCTTAACCTGATGTGTAAACAACCATGAAGCTACGGGGAATAGGAGAAATGGGGAGATGTTGGTCAAAAGGTACAGACTTTTTTAGTAGTAAGCTGGATAAGTTCTGGGATCTGATGTGAAGCATGTTAACAATAGTTAATAATACTATATTGTACACTTGAAATGTACTAAGAGAGTAGATTTTAAGTGGCCTCACTATACACACAATGGTAAGTAACTGTGTGGTGACAGATGTGTTAATTAATTTGATTGTGGTAATTATTTCACAAAGTATACATAAATCAAACCACATGTACCTTGAATATGTACAATTTTTATTTGTCAATTATAACTCAAGAAAACTGGAAAATAGAAAAAATCTACTTAGATATAGTGAAATTGATGGTTCAAATTTGAAAGATGAAAAAGGACATACCATGCAAAAGTAATCAAAAGAAACTGAGGTAGCCGTATTAATGTCAGACAAAGTAGACCTTAGAATAAGGACAATTACTAGGGATAAAAGGACCATTACATGATGATAAAAAGGGGAAATTCATGAAGAAGCTGGGAGAATTTTAATTGTATATGCACCTAATGACAAAGCGCTAGAATACCCAAAGCAATAAATGATAGACCTGAAAGCAAAAATAGGCAAATATATTATCCTATATGGATAATGTAGCACTCTTCTTTCTCTCAGTAACTGGTAGAACATGTAGACAAAAAAAATTTAGTAATGATACCGAAGTCCTGAAGAACACTATCAAATTGATTTTACCTAATTGACATCTGTAGACTGTCTATTCCAACAGTAGGAGAATATGTAGTCTTTTCAAGTACGCATAGAATAGTTACTGAGTAATCTGGGCCAAAGCCCAAACCCTAACATTTTTGAAAGAAATCATGCAAATTTTGGTTTCTGACTATAATGGAATGAAAGCAAGTTTCAGTAACTGGAAGGTATATAGAAAATCCCCAAATATTTGGAAGTTAAACACTTCCAAATAGCTCATGGGTCAAATAAAAATTCTCAAGGGAAATTAGAAATTATTTTAAGAGAATGAAACAAAAATACATCAAAATATGTAGATTGTAGGTAACATAATGCTAAAAAGGAAATATGTAGCATTAAATGCTTATATTAGAAAAAAAGAAAGGCTTTGTATCATTAAGCTTCCACCTTAAGAAACTAAAAAGTAGCATCATTGCGGAACCTACAGATTTTAAGTAGATAATGGATGCTGTGAACAGCTTTTTGCCTATAAATTCAATAACTTAGATGAAATGCATCAGTTTCTTTAAAGACACATACTACCAAAACTCACTTAAGTAGAAATAGATTACCTAAATAGTCTTACGTCTCTTAAAGAAATTGAATTTGAAGTTAAAACCCTTCCAACAAAGAAAACCTCAGGCCTAGATAACTTGCTGTTGAATTCTATCACATATTTAAGGAGTTAAATAATTCCATTTCTACACAATGCCTTACCAAAAATAGAAGAGGAGGGAAATGTCCCATTTTACTCATGAGGGCAGCATTAGCCCAATATCAAAGCCAGACAGAGACTTTATAAGAAAATTAAACAGCAGATCCTTAATTCTCAGGACCAAACCCACCTTATGGTAAGTTCACTATATTGGGCCCCATCCTAAGGACCAGTCATGTGTCCTCACATGTATAGATACCTCTTCTGGCTCTGTGCTTGCCCTTCCTGTCTGCAGAACCTCAGCCAGCACAACTACCTGGGGGCTTACAGAATGCATGATTTGTAGGGATGGAAATCCACACAGTTACTTGTTTTTTCCAGGGATTTCAGTTCATAGAGAAGGCGGTGCATCAGTAAGCCCATGATGGGATCCATTGACCACATTACCTACCACACCATCTAGGAGAAAGAAGCCTCATAGAGTACTGGAATGGCCTACTAAAGCCACAACTGTAGTACCAGTTGGAGGCAATACTCTGCAATGATGGGTGCTGCTTTTTGGGATACAGTTTACTCACTGAATCGGAGACCTCAATATGAGGCTGTGTTCCCAACAGGAAGTACACAGGGATTGAGGAACAAAAGAGGAGTAGGAATAGCTCAGTTTACAGTTTTCCAGTGATCTACTGGAGGACTTTGTGCTTCCCATCCCTGCAACTCTGAGCTCTACAGGTTTAGAGGTTCAAGATCCAAAGGAAGCAAACTCTTTCCAGGGTACACAGCAAGGTCCCACTGAACCACAGCCTACAGTGGCTGCCAGATCATTCTAGACTCCTTGCATCCAAGAACCAGCAGGCAACTGGGACTATTAGTTGGTTGAATCTGCTTGGATAGTCATTCTCCAGTGTCTATCAGAAGGGTTGCACACTGGGAGGGTTGGGGGTGGAGCCTGACAAGACAAGCCTGTCTTCAAGCCCCTGAGTTGTGCATGGGAATGGTAAGCAGGGGTGAAGTAATCCCCAGGCCCCTGTCAGAATGCTCAGGTGTGGGTGGCAGTGGGTGTGGGGGGCGGGTGTTGCTTTTAGTGTCAGCAGCTGTAAAATGGCAGTTGGAGAGCATTGGCCCCAGGTGGTGGCTACAAGTCGGGTAGTCTTTCTTCAGGACGTTTTTTAATTTACTAGTCCTGCTCCTGGAGGTGGTGAGATCACTACCAATGGTTCATGCTTTGGCTCTGGCAGCAACAACCAGCAGTGGCACCTAGCTGTGTGTGTGGGGATTTCAGTGGGACTCCAGAGTCCCGGAGATCCAGAGGCTGTTGGGCCCCAGGCAGGATGTACTCAGGTCTTCTTTTCTTGATTTCCCATCTTCTTTAAGCTGATTAGAAATCAAGAAAAGGTATCTGTTAGAGAAGTCCAGTGTTAGGCAAGATTGTCTGGGCTCTATAACCTCTGCTGCGCTCAGGCTTTGGCCAAGAGCAAGCAAGGGGCACATAGCAGGTAGATTCAAATGTGCATGCTCAGTTGGGGCTGTCGATCCAGTGTGCTTATTGCAGCAAGTTCTCTTAAAAGTGATGCTAAGGAGTCCAAAGGTGGTGGCTCACGCCTCTAATCCTAGCACTTTAGGAGGCCAAGGCAGGTGGATCACTTGAGGTCAGGAGTTCGAGTCCAGCCTGGCTAATGTGAAACTCATCTCTACTAAAAATAAAAAATTAGCCAAAAATCGCTTGAACCTGGGAGTTGGAATGAGCCCTCATTGTACTGCTGCACATCAGTTTGGGCAACAGTGTGAGACTCCTTCTCAAAAAAAAAGAGAAAGAGATGCTAAGAAATCTGAATAGTTCAGTTCTCTGCTGTTACAGTGGTGATAATTGAAAGCAGCATAGTGTAATCTTAAGAACAGCTACTAAGAAATTAAAATAGAAATTTAAGGCTGGATGTGGTGGCTAACACCTGTAAGCTGTAATCCCAACACTTTGGTAGGCCGAGGTGGGCAGATCACGAGGTCAACAGATCGAGACCGTCGTGGCCAACGTGCCCATCTCTATTAAAAATACAAAAATTAGCTGGGCATGGTGCTGTGCACCTGTAGTCCCAGCTACTTGGGAGGCTGAGGCAGGAGAATCTTTTGAACCTGGGAGGCAGAAGTTGCAGTGAGCCGAGATCGTGCCACTGCACGCCAGCCTGGGAACAGAGTGAGACTCATCTCAAAAAAAAAAAAAGAAAATAAAAAAGAAAGTAATGTCTATAAAAATCCAATAAAAGAAAGAAAATGGAATACCAAGAAATAATTAATAATTTTTAAAAACACAAGAAAAGAGGAATTAAAGATAAACAGAAAAGAAATAAAAAGGTGATAGTAATAAAGTCAAGCATGTCACTAATTGCCTCTTCAAAAAAGCCAGATTCAATTAGATGCTTTTTACAGGGGACACGCTTTGAGTATATAGACCCAGACAGGGTAAAAGTAAAAGGACAGAAAAAGAGTTACTAGAGTAGTCCATTCCCACACTGCTATAAAGAACTACCTGAGACTGGGTAATTTATAAAGAAAAGAGGTTTAATGGACCGACAGTTCCGTAGGCTGTAGAGGAAGCATGGCTGGAGAGGCCTCAAAGAACTTAGAATCATGGCAGAAGGTGAAAGGGAAACAGGCATGTCTTACATGGCCAGAGAAGGAGGAAGAGAGGTAAGGGGGAAGTGCTGCATACTTTTAAACAAACAGATCTCATGAGAACTCACTCACTATTACGAAAACGGCAAAGGGGAAGTCCACCATTGTGTTTGAATTACCTCCCACCAGGCCACTCCTCCAGCAATGGGATTACAATTTGACATGAGATTTGGGTGGGGACACAAAGCCAAAACATATTCTGCCCCTGGGCCCTCCCAAATCTCATGTCCTTCTCGCATTGCAAAATGCAATCATCCTTCTCAACAGTCCCCTAAGTTTTAACTTATTCCAGCATTAACTCAAATGTTCTCAGTTAAAAGTCTCATGTGACACAAGGTGAGTCCCTTCTGCCTGTGAGTCTGTAAAATAAAAAAAAGTTAGTTACTTCTAAGATACAGTGGGGGCACAGGCATTGGGTAAATATAACCATTACGAAAGGGAGAAATAAAGGGGGCATAGGCCCCATGCAAGTTCAGAACCCAGCAGGGCAATCATCAAATATGAAAGCTCCAAAATAATCTCCTTTGACTCTGTGTCTCACATCCAGGCCACACTGATGCAAGGGGTGGGCTCCCAAGGCCTTGGGCATCTCCAACCCTGTGGCTTTGCAGGGTACAGCCCCTTTGGCTGCTTTCACAGGGTAGTGTTGAGTGCCTGTGGCTTTTCCAGGCACACAGCACAAGCTGTCAGTCAATCTACCCATTCTGGGATCTGGAGGATAGTGGCACATTTCTCACAGCTCCACTAGGCAGTGTCCAAGTGGGAACCCTGTGTAGGGGCTCCATTTCCACATTTCCCCTCCACACTGTCCTAGTAGAGGTTCTCCATGAGGGCTCTGCCCCTGCAACAGGCTTCTGTCTGTATATCCAGGCGTTTCCATACATCCTCTGAAATACAGGCAGAGCTCCCAAGCCTCAGCTCTTGCCCTCTGCATACCTGCAGGCTTAACACCATGTGGAAGCCACCAAGGCTTATGGTTTGCACCTTCTGGAGCAGTGGCCTGAGACATATCTGGGGCCCTTATACTCACAGTTGGAGTTGGAGTGACTGGGATGCAGAGAGCAGTGTTCCAAGGTTGTACAGAGTAGCAGGGCCCTGGTCCAGGCCCATGAAATCATTCTTCCCTTCTGGTCTTCTGGAGCTGTGATGGGAGGAGCTGCCACAAAGGTCTCTAAATTGCATTCAAGGCATCTTCCCCATTGTCTTGGCTATTAACATTCAGGTCCGGCAGCTGGCTTGAATTCCTCCCCAGAAAATGGTGTTTCCTACCACATGGTCAGGCTGCGCATATTCCAAACTTACATGCTCTGCTTTCCTTTTAAATATAAGTTCCAGTTTCAGATCATCTTTGTGAATGCATATAAGCATATGTTGTTAGAAGCAACCAGGCCACATTTTAAACACTTTGCTGCTTAGAAATTTCTTCTGCCAGATACCCTAAATCATCTCTTTCAAGTTCAAAGTTCCAGATTTCTAGAGCAGGCCACAGTGCTGCCAGTCTCTTTGCAAAAGCATAGCAAGAGGGGCCTTTACTTCAGTTCCCAAAAGATTCCTCATCTCCGAGACCTCCTCAGCCTGAACTTCACTGTCCTTATCACTGTCAGCATTTTGGTCACAACCATTCAACAGGTCTCTAGGAAGTTCCAGCTTTCCCTCATCTTCCTTTCTTCTTTTGATCTCTCCAAGTTGTTTCAACCTCTGCCCATTACCTACTTCCAAAGCTGCTTCCACATTTTCAGGTATCTGTATAGCAATGCCCAACTCCCCAGTACCAATTTTCTGTATTCATTTGTTCTTGCATTACTACAAAGAACTACCTGAGACTGGGTAATTTATAAAGAAAAGAGGTTTAATTGACTCTCAGTTCCACAAGCTGTACGGGAAGCGTGACTGGGGAGGCCTCAGGAAACTTACAGGCATGACAGAAGGTGAAGGGGAAGCAGGCTTGTCTTACATGGCCAGAGAAGGAGAATGAAGGGGGACTTTTAACACTTTTAGACAACCAGAGCTGTTAAGAACTCACTCATTACCACCAGAACAGCAAGGGGTACATCTGCCCTTATGATCCAGTCACCTCCCAGCAGGCCCCTCCTCCAACAATAAGGATTACAATTTGACGTAAGATTTGGGCAGAGACATAATTCCAAACCATATCAGATACCTTGCAAATACCAGAAAAAAAATATGCTAATGGTTGTATTAACACTAGCCAAATTAGACTTCAGGACAGAATTGCCAGAGAAAAAAGGGAATTTCATTATTATAAAGGGTGAATTCATCAAGAAGAATACAGTCTAAAATGTGTATGCACCTAGCAATAAATCTTTAAAATTACGAAGCAAAAATTGACAGAACTAAATAAATAAACAAATCCATAATAGTTTATTTTATCACTTCTCTCTTAGTAACTGATATAACAACTAGACAAAAAGCAATTAGTAAGTACATAGATGATTTGAAGAACACTAGCAATCGAATTCACCTATTTGACATGTATAGAACGCTACAGCTAATACCCAAGAGTGTGTGTTCTTTATATATGCCCATGAAACATTTACCAAGGTAGAACACATATAGGGCCATAAACCAAGTTCCAGTACACTTAAAAGGACTGCAATTCAACAGGATTGGCTGGGCATTGTGGCTCATGCCTATAATCCCAGCGCTTTGGGAAGCCAAGGTGTGCAAATCACTTTAGGTCAGGAGTTCAAGACCAGCCTGGCCGACATGGTGCAGCCCCACTTCTACTAAAAAAAAAAAAATTAGCTTGGTGTGGTTGCACCACCTGGGAGGCTAAGGCATAAGAATCAGTTGAACTTGGGAGATGGAGGTTGCAGTGAGCTGAGATCTCACCACTGCACTCCAGCCTGGGTAACAGAATGAGACTCTGTCTCAAAAAAAAGAAATTCAACAGGGTATGTTCTTGGATAACAACAGATTTAACTTAGAATTCAGTAACACACACACATATATATATATATAGCTGGAAATATCACAAATATTTAGAAATTAAACAAGTTGCTTTTGAATAAGCCATGGATCAAAAAATATATATAAGGAAAATTAAAAAGCATTTAACTGATTGTTAAAGCATAACACACCAAAATGTGAGATGAACCTAATTCAGTGCTTACAGAGTACTTTATACCTTGAAATACTTATACATGAATGAAGAAATACTCAAAATCATTGATCTAAGCTTCCACCTTAAGTTCTTTAAAAAATAAAAAAAGGGAAGGAAGGAAATAAGAGTGGAAATCAATGGGCAAGAAAATGGACAAAAAGTAGAGAAACCAAAGATGGCTCTTCAAAGAAATTAATGAAATTGGTATGTCACAGCTGGCCTTAAATGAGAGAGAAAGGTACCCAAATGACCAATATTAGGAATCAGAGGCAGGAACCTACAGACATTTTTTAAAAGGTAATATTGTAACTAATTTTATGCCAATAATTTTAACAATTTAGTTAAAATAGATAAACTCTTATAAGCCAAAATATACTAAAACCAATATAAGTAGAAATAGAAAATATGGATATCTGTTAGAGGAATTAATATTATTAAGTTATAATTTTAAAAATTTACCATTATTTTTGATTATCTTATTCTCCTATTAGAAAGAATATTTGGCCTGGCACAGTTGCTCATCCCAGCACATTGGGAGGCCAAGGTGGGACGATCACATGAGCCCAAAAGTTTGAGATCATCCTGAGTAACATAGTGAGAGCCCATCTCTACCCTCCCCCAAAAAAGCTAGAATTTAAGGACACCCTGGGCAACATAGTGAGACAGTCCTGAAAGAAAGGAAAGGAAATGGGAAGGGAGGGGAGGGGAGAGGGCATGGGGATGTGGGGGAAGGAATAGGGGATGAGGGAAGGAAGGAAAAGGAAGGGAAGGGTAAGGAAAAGGGAAGGAAGGAAGGGAGGAAGAAAGAAAGAGAGGGAAGGAAGCTTGAAAGTCAGTACTACCTTTGATTGAATTAGAAATGTTAACTAGAAAAATAAGGACATTTAAACAAAATTTTAACTGATTTATTGAGGTATAGTTCGTATACAAAAAGCCTGCACACATATAATACATATAGTTTGATAGGTTTAGACGTATGCATACAGCTGTGAAACCATCACTACAATCAAGGTCAAATATAACCATCACCTCCAAAATTTCTTCCTGTCACCTGCTTTTTTGTGGTAAGAACACTTGATATCTACCCTCTTCACAAAGTTTTCAGTGTACAATGCAGTATTGTTAACTATAAACACCATGTTGCAAAAAGATCTCTATATCATATTAATCACGCATAACTGAAATTTTACAGCCATTGAATAACTCCCAATTTATACCTGCCCCAGCCTCTGGAAACCATCATCCTACTCTCTGCTTCTATGAATTTGACTATTTTAGATACTTTATGTGAGTAAGATCATCAGTGTTTGTTCTTCTGGGAATAGCTTATTTCACCTAGTGTAGTGTCCTGAAGGTTCATCCATTGTGTTGCAAATGACAGGGTTTTCTTTGTGAAGGCTGAATAATGCTTCATTGTATGTATATACCACATTTTCTTAATTTATCCTTCATTGAGTATTTAGGTTATTTCCATATCTTGGCTTCTGTGAATAATGCTGTAATGAACTTGGTAGGGCAGATAACTTTAATTGCAGTGATTTTATTTCCTCTGGCTACATACCCAGGAGTGGAATTGATGGATGATCTGGTAGTTCTACTTTTAAATTGTCTTGGGAACCTTTATACTGTTTTCTATGGAGGCTGGACCATTTGACATTTCTCCCACCAGTATACAAGGATTCCAGTTTCTCCACATCTTCACCAAAACTTGTTATCTAAAAGATCTAAAAATTTTTGTGATAGTCATCCTAACAGGTGTGGTTTTGATTTGCATCTCCCTGATGATGAGTGATTTTTGAGCACCTTTTCACATAAAGGGTGGGCCATTTGTTTGCCTTTTTTTGAGAAATGTCTATTCAAGTCCTTAGTTCATTTTTAAAATTAGGTTCCTGGTTTGTATTAGTCCATTTCACATTCCTATAAAGATACTACCTGAGACGGGGTAGTTTATAAACAAAGGAGGTTTAATTAACTCATAGTTTCCTCAGGAGACTTACAATCATGGCAGAAGATGAAAGGGAAGCAGGCACCTTCTCCACAAGGTGGTAGGAGAGACAAGAGGAAGTGAAGGGAGAAGAGCCCCTTGTAAAACTATCGTATCTTCTGAGAACTCACTCACTGTCACAAGAACAGCATAGGGGAAAATGCCCCCATGATCCAATCACCTCCCACCAGATCCCTCCGTTGACATGTGGGGATTACAATTTGAGATGAGATTTAGGTGAGGACACAGAGCCAAACCATATTATTGTTGGTGGCGGTTTTTTGTTTTTTGTTTTTTTTTGTCTGAGACAGAGTCTCACTCTTACCCAGGTTGGAGTGCAGTGGCACAATCATGGCTCATTGCAGCCTCAGCCTTCTAGCCTGAAGTGACCCCCCACCTCAGCCTCCCTAGTAGCTGCAAACACAGGTGCACGCCACCACTCCTAGCTAGTTTTTAATTTTAATTTTTTTTTTTTTAGTGACTCACTGTTTTGCCCAAGCTGGTCTCAGACTCCTGGGCTCAAGTGATCCTCCTGTCCTGCCCTCCCAAAGTGTTGAGATTACAGGTGTGAGCCACTGTGCCTGCCAGTTTGTTTTTGTTTTTTGTTTATTTTTACTATTGAGTTATGGGAGTTACTTTTGTATGTAATTTTGGAGTTTGGAGAACAACTCTTTTTCTTATACATGGTCTGCAAATACTTTTTCCGTTTTGTAGGTTGCCTTTTCACTTTGTTGATTGATTCTTTTGCCATATAGAAGCTTTTTAGTTTAATGCAGCTGCACTTGTCAATTTCTGCTTTCATTGCATCTGCTTTTGGTGTCACCCAAAAGATCATTGTGATTGTCAAGACCAAAGTCAAGAAGCTTCTCGTCTGTTTTATTCTGGGGGTTTTACAGTTTTGGGTCTTATGTTTATGTCTTTAATTAATTTTGAGTTGATTTTTGTGTATGGTTTAACATAA
Source organism: Cacajao melanocephalus (assembly GCA_963573385.1). Lineage (NCBI taxonomy): Eukaryota > Metazoa > Chordata > Mammalia > Primates > Pitheciidae > Cacajao > Cacajao melanocephalus. The sequence goes on from CAUYLG010055650.1 coordinate 35,653, forward strand.
GGGTCCAATTTCTTTCTTTTGCATTTGGATATCCAGTTTTCCTAAGCTATTTGTTGAAGAGACTATCCTTACCCCTCTGTGTATGGTTGGTACCTGAGTCAAAGATCAGTGGACTGTATTTCATGAGTTTATTTTTGGGCTATTTTATTGGTCTCTGTCTGTCTTAATTTCCGTATCATACTGGTTTAATTACTGTAGCTTTGTGATGTATTTTGAAATCAGGAACTAGGATGCCTCTAGCTTTGTTCTTCTTTCTCAAGATGCAGGGTCTTTTGTAGATCTGTATGAATTTTAGGATTTTTTTTTTCTATTTCTATAAAAAAATACCATTGGGATTTTGGTGGGTGTAGCATTGAATTTTTAGATTGCTTTGGGTAGTATGGACATTTTAACAATATCAAGTTCTTCCAATGCATGAACACAGGATGTCTTTCCATTTATTTTTGTCTTGAAAGAAGGCTATTTATAATTGATAAATCAGGATTAGGACTCTACTGCCGTTTCCTTATTTTTTATTTTATTTTCCATAACTTCACTATTACCAAATGTTATAGCTAGTAACATTTACCAAATATTTACTTCGTTTTTGGGATCATAGGCTGCACATTTGTTTCATTTAGAAATTTTGCTAATTTATCATAACTAGATAAATTTGTGTGGATCAATGCTAATTCATTATGCTAGAAAAAGAACCGAAAACACATGGGGAATTGTCTTCTGTGCAAAGGACATTATTATGTGTGGTACTCTGTTTTCCTCTTTGTCATTTATATCATCATTTTTATATAGCTCAGAATGTTTTCAACTGAATGTATTTGCTATAAAAATGTCTGCTGAGATAACATATTGTAGCAAAAATTTGGTTCTTGGGCATTCAGCCAAATGGAAATTGTGGTCAGAAGTTGAAGGCAGCTTTTATATCTTTGAGAAAACATGAAGTTCAAAAACATTTTTGTGAAAAACCGTTACTCATAAGTTAATAAACAGGAAACTGCAAGTTGAAGTGAGTGCTCAATAGCAAATTATGGCCAGGTGTGGTGGCTCACGCCTGTAATCACAGCACTTTGGCGGGTGATTACAGAGGCGGAGGCGGGTGGATTGCCTGAGGTCAGGAGTGCGAGACCAGCCTGGCCAACGTGATGAAACCTCATCTCTGCTGAAAATACAAAAATTAGCTGGGCATGGTGGCACATGCCTGTAATCCCAGCTACTCGGGAGGCTGAGGCAGGAGAATCACTTGAACTTGGGAGGTGGAGGTTGCAGTAAGCCGAGATCACACCATTGTGCTCCAGCCTGGGTGACAAGAGCGAAACTCCATCTCAAAAAAAAAATAGCAAATTATAATAAAAATCTACACTTCATATGCTCAGAGGGAAAAAAGTGCAACACATTAGGTAAAGTGCACACATTATGTACTCTGTGCATAATAATCGTGCATGGGCATCTGAAAAATCCTCACCCCATTTCCTACGTTCTGTGGGTACTCTATGTATATCTTTAGCATTTGTACTCAATATATTAGATTTATATAAAGTATATATATGCATGTGTGTGTTTATATTATGTTATAGAAGTAATGTAACTTATACATGATAGGTTTTTTATAAAGAGTAATTTCATCTCTATATACCACCACTGATAGTGTGCTCTTCTGTGATTTCCTATGTGTATTTTTCTACGTATTTTTATGGATAGGAAAAAAACCTACCTACATACACGAACAAATTTGGTATGATACTTTTCTATACCTATTTCTCAGCTCCTTTGCTATGCTTGTTAATGAGATAGCCACAGTCTGTACCGTCAACAAAGCTTACTGTCTAGTATGAACTAGTGTGAACAAGTAACTCAAAGTTATTACCAGTGTGCTGAGCTTTATGGAAGAGAAAACACAGGGTACCGGAGAGTAAATATAGGGATGGGGGATCACTTAGTCTAGAAGGTTTAGGAGGGAATCCTGGGACAAACTGTATCGTTTAGGATGCTTTCAGCTTCAAGTTACAGACGAGGTTACAGTGAAAACTGCCTTACACAATAAGCACACTGGTTATCTCTAATCATTAGAAGAATAAAAGAAGAACCAACTCGTACGTGTACTCCTAAAACTAAAATGAATTTTTTTTAAGGGAAAAAACCTGATGCTTGTATTTCATTAAATCTCCTCTTGAAATCATACATAAAGAAAATCTTTAATAACAGAGTGTGTGTGTGTGCACGCATGTGTGTGTGTACATGTGCCATCTGGAAGCTAAGGTGGTATTTGAGACATTCTGTCATTAGGGCAGTTGCCCCTTTTGCTTTGACACTCTATTCTTTTGATGGTTTTCAGCTTCCTCTGCCCTCCATCATCACTTCCATCCCCACTTCTGTCTGCTAGGAAACTGTTGAAATTGCTCCACTGCTGATGGCCCTCTCATCTTCTTTGCTGTAATGGTTTTATATCTTTTACAAACGTCTTGCCTATGATTTAAATAGAATCTCTCAAGAGTGAAGATAACTGTATATGTTCAGGTTGCTAATTTTTAATTAGTATCCTCACTACATATTTTAAACTGTATTTTTGCATTTATTATGTGCTTCTGAAATACAAAAGGCATATGAATAAGTCTTCTGTGGTATTTATAATTCACTAGGGAGATATCACATATATGCCCAATTAACTTTAAAAAGGGTAGAATCTAGTAAGTCACGATCCACTACTTTGAAAACAGAGGAGTAGAAATGAATGGGGAGGTCAGGCTTTAGGGAGAGGTTGGCATGTGAGCTGGGCTTGAATGATGTGCACAATGTAGACATGTAGAGTGGAGAAAGCGTTGCAAGTGGATAGACCTCAACATGCACAGAAGTACAAATCAGAAAATGGAAGGAACAGTTAGTTGTGAGTTTCCAGTATGATTAGAGTATAGAGTAGATGTACATTTGGTTGGGCAGGAGGACAATTTCAGGACACGAGCCCAGAAAGGCAAATTGGACTCAGATCATGAAGGATCATTTCATACTCAGGCGTCTGGATTTTGTTATTTAGACCACTGGAGACAGCTTTTAAGTACGGTATATAACGACCTAAATGTCTTCTAGGTAAGTGACTCCAAGTAGAAGTAGGAACAATAGATTAAAAAGATAGGAAAGTAGGAAAGATAGATTAAAAAGATGAGATAGGCCAGGCGCAGTGGCTCATGCCTGTAATCCCAGCTCTTTGGGAGGCCAAGGCAGGTGGATCACCTGAGGTCAGGGTTTTGAGACCAGCCTGAGAAACATGGTAAAACCCCGTCTCTGCTAAAAAAAAAAAAAAAAGTAGCTGGGCGTGGTGTCAAGCACCTGTAATTTCAGCTACTTGGGAGGTAGAGGCAGGAGAATCGCTTGAACCTGGGAGGGATAGGTTGCAGTGAGCCAAGATTGCACCACTGCACTCCAGCCAGGGTGACAGAGTGAGGAAAAAAATATATATATATGTATATGTGTGTATATATATATACACATATATGTGTATATGTGTATATGTGTATATATATATATGTATGTGTATGTGTGTGTGTGTGTGTGTGTCTATATATATATATAGTTGAGGTAGTGAATCTTGTTTCCAGATATTAATTAGAGTCTGAACCAGCACAGCAGATTATTTTCTTAGCAATACTAATTAAACATCTGCAGTGTCTGCTAGGTACTTTGATGGTCATTGATAGTTTGGAAGTTTTTCCTCAAAATGTTTTCTATAGCCCTGTCTCCCTCCCAACACCCACCGGGGCCATCCTCAGCAAAGCTCTGCTGACTTCATGCCTGAGTTACCAGGGCTGCAGCTTCTGTGGACACCAGGGTCTCTCTCCAGCCTAATTCATTTTGTGTACCACTGAGAAAATAATCTTCAGATGTGACCTAAATCATGTCATTTCTCCTTTTAAAACTGCTTCGATCCCCCTACCAATCAAGTCTTAATTCTTCTTCTGGATTTCAGTGTCCCCACCCTGGCTCTACCCTAACTAACCGAACTTTTCTTGCCAGTCTCTAATACAAAAATATTCTTGTGAGTCCAAGACGGGAGGATCACTTGAACCCAGGAGTTCAAGATGAGCCTAGGCAACACAGTGAAACCTTGTCTCTACAATCAATTTTAAAAAATTAGCTGAGCATGGTGGTGCATACGTGTAGACCCTCAGGAGGCTGAGGTGGAAGGATTGCTTGAGCCTGTTGCACTGAGCTGTGATGGTGCCACTGCACTCCAACCGAGGTGACAGATTGAGACTTTATCTCAAAAAAAAAAAAAAAATCTCATCAGTCTAGTCTCCTTAGAACATGCTCATTCGGCCCCCGCCTTCTTTTCTCACATGACCTTGCTGTGCATGTTCTCTATATCTTCTCATTTAAATTCTATCCTTCTTTCAAATCTCAGCTTAGTTACATCTTCTCAGAAGTTCTTCTGCATCATCTTTGAAAACAATTGTCTTAGACTATTTTTCTTTTCTTTTCTTTCTTTCTTTCTTTCTTAATTTTTTGAGTTGTAGTCTTGCTCTGTTGCCCAGGCTGGAGTGCAGTGGCGCAATCTCGGCTCACTGAACTTCCGTCCCCCAGCCTCACAACTAGCTGAGATTACAGGCGCATGCCATCACACCTGGCTGAGTTTTGTATTTTTAGTAGAGACAGGGTTTTACCATGTTGGCCAGGCTGGTTTCTGAACTCCTTACCTCAGGTGATCTGGCTGGCATGGCCTCCTTAAGTACTGGGATTACAGGTGTGAGCCGCCGCACCTGGCCTTTTTTTTTTTTTTGAGACAGGTTCTCGCTCTATTGTCCAGGCTGGAGTCCAGTGGCACAATCTTGGCTCACTGCAGCCTCTGCCTCTGCCTCTTGGGTTCATGCAGTGCTCCTACCTCGCCTCCCAAGGAGCTGGGACTATAGGCTCGCATCACCATGCCCAGCTAATTATCGTATTTTTTGTAGAGACAGGTCTCCCTGTTTCCCAGGCTGGTCTCCAACTCCTGGGCCTCAAGTTACCCTCCCACCTCAGCCTCCCAAAATGCCAGCATTACAGATTACAGATGTAAGATGTAAGCATTACAGATTACAGATGTAAAACACCACACCCGGCCATCTTAACACCGTTTTTCCATCCCCACAATGTCTAGCTTTATGTTTGGCATGTCTGTCCTTGGTTATTCCATGGTTGCAGTATGGCTGCAGGAGTGCCAGCTATCCTAACCACATTCCAGACAGGAAAGATAAATGCAGGCACCAAAAGGGACATCTCTTCGAGCTGAGTCAGCCACCTCTGAAAAGATCTCCCGAGGAGTGACTGGCTCTAGGTTGGCCACATTGGTCGCCCTAGGTACAAGGGATAAATTTCTAGGTAGACATTTGGGATCTCCATGTTAAACCATTTGAGAGGGTACCATTCACAAAAAAATGTATAATAGATATATAATAGATATCTATTATATATATTATATATATAAAATATATATATTATATATATATAATAGATATCTATTATATATATAAAATATATATATGTATATATATAAAATATATATATATGTATACTGTGTCATCAAAACCCAGATAAAGATATTGCATGCTCTGTTCTGTTCTCTCTTTATATATATAATACATATATATATAATATATATAATACATATATAATATATACAATATATATTATAAT